>PVJX010006015.1:0-80906 GCA_004027295.1 Dolichotis patagonum | reverse complement strand
ATTTAGAGCCTGTCTTGGCTCTGAGCTCTCCCGCAAGTCACTGAACTTCTGAGTCTCAGCTTCCTGATCTGTAATGCGGGGACTGATGCCAAGAATTAGACGAAGCATCTAACTCGTGTGTGCCTAGCACCAATCTGGCACAGAACTGGCCTCACTAACCGGTCTCTTCCCCAAGCTGGAGCCGTTGCTCAACAAGCATCTACAGGTTTTAAAGATGATAATAAGAACAGTTTACATTTATTGCTTATGGATTCCTGGTGTCTTTCTAAATGTTTTGTCTCTAAGCTTGACTAATACCTCTGACACCCTTCTGAAGTAGGTACTTCTATTACCATTTGTACAGGGCCCATAGCAATTAGGTGACTTGCTCGGAGTCACACAATGACAAAGTGGTCCGAGAACTTTTCATGGCACTCAGGTTGCCTACCGCAGACCTCAGGCTCAGAGCTCTGACTCAATACCACTCATTCTTTACAACACTATGTGGCCCTGGTCTCGTGAGTCTCTCTGAGCAAAAGGAGGACAGTGAGCACAGTGTGGCTGGAAGTGATGCCAGAAGGCATGAAGGTGGCATGGAGCACACGCCTGCTAGATAAACAGAGACTGCAGTAAGAGGAACAGGGAGAAAGCCACTTGCTTATCTACCCAGACATACTCTTTTAGGGTCAAAAGGGAAACCGGGCTGGAAGATATGGGAAAGTACCACTCAGTCAACACAGTCCTAGAAGCCTGCCCAAACACACTGACTTTCCCACTCCATGACCTTGACCCAAAGCTGCAGCCAGAGGTTAAAATGATCTCTTTCATAGAGGCCTGGGGAGGAGTCAGTGAAGAACTTACATAGAATGCCTAGCACTGTCCTGGAGCACAACATCCATCAATGTGTGATAGCTGTTGTTTTGGTATTAATGTTAAACACTCAATCAGTGTGATAGTCACTCTTATGTTAGCATTAGGGTTAGTATTACTCAAGATAAGAGCTGGAAGGATCTGCAGCTCTTCTTTCAGACCCAATATCTTTCACAAAGATTGGGAATGGCATCCTGAGAGAGCGCCCTCGTACCTTGGGCTGGAAGCCAGCGCTCCATCCTATTTTTTAATAGTTGACTGGTTCCTATGAAGAGGACTTAGGGGATAGCTCTTTCTATCAGTGTCTCTCCTGCCACCAGGTCTTGGGGCTACATGAAGCTGACCTGCACTTTCAGGTGACCCCACCCCCAAGCATGAGACAGGTAACCTCCTCAGGGTTCTAGTGTCAGTCAGGCTGTGCTGATTAATGCTCACTCACCATTATGGTGATGGTCTTGCAGGCTTGCACCCAGAGAGTCCAGGACAAGAACAAGGAGCTGGCTACAGAGAAGTGGGTACAAGCATCCCGTCTCCTGAGTAGCATAAGTACAGTGCCCTCCCAAGGGCCCCTGTGCCCTATTATTTACATGGATGCCCAGATTCCCTCACACCAGGGCTGGCCCTCTGCAAGTGGCTGCATTTGCTAAGGTTCCCTTAGCTGAGAATCTCAGAAACGAGCATAAAGGAAGAGTCGGGGACTTGGGAGTGACTGGTGGCATTGAACGTGGATGTCTGAATGGTGTTTACATCAGTGCAGTGTAAGGATATGCTTAATCTGTTTGAAGACAAGTCATAAGGAGATGTGTTCAGAATATATCATGGGCATAACTGGACTCTTCTATTGGATTTTTTCCAACTAACTCTATTGTCACCACCTTGCCTTTGTCTCAGATGGTTTTCTTGAAATCTGCTCATTGCTTTAGCCATAGAGCGTAGACTTTCAGAGGAGCCCTTGAGGTTAGCACTGTGTTAATATAGTGGGAATTTAAGCAGAGCTGAGCTCTCTAAATCAATCACCAGAATAGCTTTATTTTTTTTTCTTGCTCAAAACTAGAGTATTAAATGCAGTATCATGTGTGAGAGTGGAGGTTGACTTGGGTGAAGGACACGCTTAAAAGGAAAATTTTGTAACAGTTTTTTCTTGCAGGAAAAAGGACTTGCTGATCTTCATTCTTAAAGATATGGGCTGCAAAGAAAATTTATATCTCTGCAGTATCTTTGGCATCTTTGGATTGTGCTGGGCTGCTCAGAAGTTACCCGGCCGTATTTGCCTGGGGCATTAGAAGTGTATAGCAAACATGAGTTAAGTAAAGAAATATATTAATGAGACATTGAAGCTTTTTAAGTGATGATCACAAACCAGAATGAGCCGGTGTTTGCCTTCTCATCCTGTCTAGAGGTTTCTGTGGTGGCAAGGGTCATCCTGGCACCTGTCCTTGGAACCCAAGGGCATCCAGCACCAAGGAATTCTCTTCCACAAGATGCGTCCTGTGGCTGTGGAGCATGTGAGAGGACGCAGTAGGGAGTCGCTGACTGTGGAAGTGAGTGAGGAGGCAGAGCCAGCAAGTGTAGACTCCTCTGCCTTCAAATCTGCCGCGAAGGGATGGAGAGAAAGGAGCCACCCACCAGAAGGGACACAGGGTTGTGAGACATGTACACTCTGATTCACTTTCCTAGGAAACCAATAAGGGGCCACATTTGGAGGCTACAGGGAGTAAAAGAGAAAGAGTTCAGATGTATGGGTTGAAAGGGAGGGATTAATGAAGCCACCCCCATCAGTGTGCAGATGGGATGAAGAGGGGGTGGGATCCAAGAACAGGTGGAGGTTGGTTCTTGACTATAAGAAGGGAGCTTCATTTCTACTGAGGCTCTGGGGCGGGACGGAGGGAGGTTAGGGACATTTTGGAGATGGTCCTGCATGTGAAACATGGGACATCTAGCTACATGGGAGAGGTAGAAAAGATTTAGATCCTATACCAAGCAATGGCTCACATCCTAGTAATTGCCCAAAGAAGGATGCTAGTGTAGTTGGGCCTGACTGAGGCTGAAGATCATGAATTGTGGGAGGTGTAACTTGCACTATTCCATGAACATTCTTTGGTAGCACAAGGAATAGCAGTGGTGGCGACCAAGCTGCAGAGGAGAGTGACAGTATATAGAGGACAAAAGAACAATGAATCAAGGACTTGAAGAGGCTAGCAAGATAGTGATCGAGGGAAATTAAATATAGGCTTTCCAGAGACATGAAGAGGCCAGGAAAGAGAAAATATGGTAGAAAAGGAAAAAGAAAAAAAGAAAAGGTCATTATCCTGAAGGCCTCCACTGGGCTGCTGAGCAGGTGCGTGGGAAGTAACAGAGTGGTTACTAAGATGCTTGGGTAGAGGAAGGTGCTTAGGTAGAGGAAGGATCATGAGGGATAGGATTTCCGGCGTAGAGCAGCAGGAGCGTGAAGGGTGAGGTGTGGGTGTGGTGACTTATATGGAGCACGGTGCTCACCCCCATAACTAAAGACAGGACGGGTCATTGACTGACACTGTGAGGGCTGCCCAGCACGGGTAGAGGAAGTTTCAGCTCTTGATGGCAGACTGCCTGGGAAATGTGAGGGAGAAGAAGTAGGCAGGGCAGGTTGGGCAGTGCCTGTTGTCTGACCCCTAAAGAAGGGATGTTTCTAGAGTAGGACAAAGGGGCCTAGATAGGGATGTGGAGAGAAGGATGAGGGGAGGACAGTGGCAAATCTACCCCATGTCCCTGATGGTAGAATCAGTAGGTTCAGAACCATTCACGAGGGGCAGCAGCCTACAGGAAAAGCCCTATGGGGGGAGGGGACTGAAAAAGTCCCATTTGTTGGAAAGGACACTGCTGGAGAGACACTGCTAGTTCGATGAGAATTTCAGAAGATGCAAATAAAGGCTTAGGAAGAAAGATGAACTGGAGAAAAAGAACAGGGCATATCAGGGATAGGGGAGGACGAGAAAGCCCCCAAAAGGCAACAAAATTCAACGTCACTTAGTGAATTGCCTTTATTGGAAGTAGCATATTCTCATGAAGTAGGCAATTTATCACCAAATGTATGATATTTGAGGCCGACATCACCCAGAAAAGCTGTGCAATGTGCTTCCCACCGTCACCTGCACAGCAGGGTTCTTCCTGGCAGACCAGAAAATGAGATATATGCAGTGATATATGGAGATGGGGCCCTTGAGATGCTCTGCGAGGGTGTCTTAACGAGGCAGCTTCCACTGGTCTCCTCCTAGAAAACCCCTGTGGATAAAGGAAGCCCCCAAAGAGGCCCTTGGGAGAGTGGAAAGAGGGAGTCCGCAGGATCCCATGGGGAAATAACGTCTCCTTTTACTGCAGCCACTGCAGTGACCCTTGTCCCTAGCTTTTTGTTCTCAGAAAAAACCATCCACTTTCAATGCTCTGTCTGTACTGTGACAGCCAAACACTGTCCTCATCACAGCCCATCCCCAGGTTTCACGCTGCATTCAGTTAGGTCAGTGAAGTTGTGCGTCCTCCACTCTGCCAGGGGCCGGTTCAGAGTCCCGGCCGCGGAGGAGGAAAGAGGGCTGGGTGACGGGATGTCTCGGAGGCCTCCCCGAAGAGCTGCCACTGGCCCCGCAAGGAAAAGAGCAGCGTGTGCACCAGGAGAAGCTGGACAGGGTCAGTGCATAGCACTGGGCCCACTGGGGCACACGGAAGCCAGGACCTCCTCTTTTTCTTTCGTTTCTTTTCTCTTTCCTTCCTTCCTTTTTTCCTTTCTTTCTTGTTTTCCTTCTCTCTGGAGGAGGCAGGGTGTGTTATGGTTGATAGATGGGATTCAAAGCCAAGTGACCTGAGTTCAGGCCCAGCCCTGCCACTTCGATCCATTAATTTACTGGTTTCTTTTTTCTCACCTAAAATTGGAGAAAACACTCACTCTTACCCAGAGTTAAGGTGAAGATTAAACAAGTGTATACGGAATGTATTTAGCAAGTCTGTCATCTAGAAAGAACTCACTGGAAAATACTATCATCATTATTACTTTATTTTGTTCAGCCAAGAGGGAACAAAAAGCAACAGCAATGATTTCCTCTTTCCTGCTCTCTGTGCATATACTTTGCAAACCCACCTGAAACCTGAGCTGCCTCTGTTGCTGCAGTCACTAATTAGAGCCCCCTGCACTGAGTGGGCAATCGCACCTCTATGTATTGAGCTTGAGAGGCTGAGGGGAGCAGTAAGGGCTGGACTAGGTTGGAGCTCCCTGGTCTCAGCTGGGGTTGAGCTGGCATCTGTGGTCACCCCCTGCTGGACCTGCTTCTGGAGCCAGGCTACCTGACACGTGGTGGAAGGAGAGAGCTTCTGGGTTGCGTGTGTGTCATTGCCCAGTATGTGGGACCAGGGTTTTTTACATAGTAGCCCTGATAGTAATTCCTAAGGGCGGCAAGGGAGGACACACTGAAATTCGTGAGTGCTTGCCTGATCTCTGCTTGTGTCACATTTGTTGTGGAAATTACATGGGCTGAAGTAAGTGACACCCCCAAGCCCAGACCCAGGAGTGAAAAGAATAGATTTCACCCTTGGAAGGGGGAGCTACAGAGTTGCATTGCAAAGTGGTTTGTTTGCAGAGATGAAAAAAATCTGTGGCTTTTAGCGTATCACAGCGCCCATTCTGCTCATTTTGTATTTCATTCAGCTGTTCACTCACTCACTGAAAGCTGTCTATTGAGTGCCTATCATGCGCCTCAATAAGAAAAAGGATTCCTGAAAAAAATGGCCTTAATTCTCTAACACCTTCTCTGTCACAGCCCAGTCCTCCTGGCATTACTATCTGAGACCCCTAACATGCAGTAGAGACACAAGCTGGAACTTTGTTTTTCTCCTCAGTAAGACGCTCCCAGACAAGGGAGATAGAGATGGTGTTAGAACAGGTAAAACAGAGAGATTAATGTTTGTAGATTAGAATCGGCACCATTATTTTATCCACATGAACTCCATTTTCGGAACTAACTTCTCCCTGCTGAATCTAAACCTGTCGACCTTATTACCAGGCTCTTTCCTATATCTTCCTGACTGCTGAGATGGCTGGAGAGTCCAGAGCCCACACTGACCGTATGCTAAAGTAGCTGTTAACCCACATATACATCCTCTCTTACTGGGAGCATCCTCATTTTCTGTAGGGGCCAGGGAAGTGTTAGGCCTGCACAGACTCTGTCCTGGGGACAAAGATTAAACATCTTATTCAGGGACAGGCCCTCTTTATTCCAAACCATTTATCCCCCGTGGCCATATGGAGAGTGGTGCTCAAAATACTTTTCCATAAAGGAGCAGAGGGAAGATTATAGGAATCTTAAAGTAGGATATATGAAACAGGTACTAGGAAACAAGCCTGAGTGAATATCAAAGCTGAAGTTCTAGTGTTCTTGGAATAACTTATTAGTATGTTAGTTTGATCAACAAATATGCATTGAGTACATGCTATATGTCTAAAGGATGTTAAATACTAAAAATAAAATAGTAAGTAAAACAAATACTGTTCCTGCCCTCAGGGACCTGGGATCTAACGAGTGACCAGTGTTATACAGTATTAGCTAACAACCAGCACTAACCAGTGGGCACCACTGCTACTCTCTGTTTTTACCTAACAGTTGACTGAGAGGTTGGTGGCTGAGTAAATTGTATGTAGCCACTTAGCCAAAGAACAATGGAAGCAGAAACACGAATCTAGATGTTTTTGATCTGGAATCAGTCTTCCTGGAATCAACTCTTTCTACCCTCCCCATATTAAATCAAGTCCCTTTGGTAAATATTTTCAGAGTCCCTGTACTTTACCTAAAAGCACACATAGTAGTTCATAATTCTGTTTCTGTGTGATGATTCAGTGAGGCAGCTTAGCAAAATAATTGTCAGTTTGGTCCAGCTTCATTACGCTCCAGTAGCTTATGACCTCGAAATCTCAGTGGCTGACGACAAAAACTTCTCCACTGTGCAACATGTCCATTTCATTTCTGATCTTGTCTCTCTTTTGCACCAGATCATAACAATGCCTGGCTCTTTGTCTACACACACACACACACACACACACGCGCGCGCGCATGTGCCATGTTATCAGTGTACTGAGATACTGAGGCACCAGATTTGCTAAATGTTTCCCTGCTGCCTAAGAGAGGCCACCATCTTTCCAGTCTCCAGTGATGTTTTCCTTACCATCAGCCTTCTGGCACCAAAGTCCTTGTTCCTTATTGTAGGGTTTGGCAGCACCAATCCCCATCCAGGATCTCTAGGCTGAGCATCCTCAAATCTCTGGCTTATCACTAGAAGTGCATATTCTTGCTCATGAATAATAGGTCAGCTTCAATTCTGTGTCAGCCTGATTTTTTTCTAGGCCCCAAAGAGCCACACCTATCTGAGATACTACAGGTACAATGACAAAAAAGAGAGGCAGTGGGTCACAAGATTGCTCCTAAAGCTTCTGATTGGAAGTAATATATATTAGATTTCCTATCACTGGCAACAGTACCCTTCACCCACAATTTAAAGGAGGAGAGGTTTAACTTGGCTCAGATTTCAGGAGATTCAGTCCATGGTCAGCTAGTTCCTAGGCAGGAACATTATGGTGGAAGCATATGGCGGAGCAAAGATGTGTACTTCATGGCAGCCAAGAAGCAGAGCAGGGGAACAATGCAGAGGGAGAGAAAGACCAAGGACCATATACAGTACTCACATTGACCCAGATGCACACAGAAGTGTGTTTTGCTAATCCCCCAGGTGGTTCCTAGGCCAATCAAGATAACCCAACTAAGCTGAACCGCCATATGACATTTACTCTTCCTCAATGATTTGGTCAATGATAAACATAGGTCACATCTGATATTAATGGCATGGGGGCATACAATAGTTCAGGAGAGAGGTGCACAAGGAGGAGCCTTGTGGGCAGGCCAGGGAACATTTTAAACACAACAGCAGCTATGAACCTGAACTAAATGCTCCAGGCCTGGCAGTAGTGCTGTGTGGCTGCTTTTCTGGCTGCATAGTGGGAGACAGAAGCCAGACTCAGCTCAACCTTTTCTATTCAGTCTTAAGTTCAAAGACAGTTCCTTCCTGTTGCTCAGCAGGCGCAACTGGAACCTTCCAGACAGGCCTGCAGACACTGCCCAGGTCACGTCTAGCCCAACCCTGCTTTTTAGGTGCCCTGGCTGTTTCTGACTCAAAAGACGAAAATCTCTCAGATGTGCTAACAAGCAGGGGACACAGGCTGAGGCACAGCGCCCTGCAGGCCAGCACCATGCTGCCCAAACTCTCCCCCCAGCTTTTCTCCCTCACCCCACCCCACCCCATGCAGCACTGTCTCCTCAAGCCTTGGTGGCTTGATTTACTATGTTTCCTCTTCTGGGAACCCTCTGCCCTTGATGGGTATGTTGGAAAACTAGTCTCCTCCCATTCTGCTGTCAAACCTCATAGCTTGCTGACTTCCCTTGCAGGGATCATCACTGCAGCTCTGAGACATCGCGGCACCTTGTGCAGTCATCTGCTTTAAGTCTAGCCACAAGAATATCCTATGCCTCCTCTGCACAAGGTGGGGTCACTTACCTTGATTGCAACTCTTTCAAGGAGGAGCATACTGTGTTCCTGGCTCAGGCCTGCTACCTTAGTGGGGGTTTGTTGGATCAAACCAGATCCATCACTGGCTGATGGACTGAGTCCCAGTCACAGATCTCTCCCCCAAAAGCTGGGGGACCCAGGGGCTTGGTCTCAGCTGTTTGCCCTGCGCCCTGCAAAGTGAGTTCACAGGAGAGATGCTGAACTGAAAACCTTGCCTTGCACATTTATGTTCCTTCTCAGGGATGGAAAAAAGGGGTTTCTAAATGCCTTCTATGTCCCACATGAACCTAATGCTGTGGTTAGTGAGCAGATCATTTTGGAAGTCACTCCCCTTGTTCCTGATTTAGCATCAGTGCATTGTGGCCCTCGGCACAGTAATGAACCTTTGTGTCAAGGGGTTAATGACCAATAACTAGGCCCTTAAATCAGCCCACCCTGTCTGCAGAGATGCCTGCAGCTCATTCTTGGCTAAAGAGGACAAAGAGCCCATTTCTAATACACATTCTAGATGTCACAGTCACCATTCTGTAAATTGAAATTTAATAAAGCAAGGCTCTGCTTCCTTCTTCCTCCTCGGCTCCCTGCCATTTCTGGCATCCTGCCTGTTGTTTCCCTGAGCCTTCACCTACAGGCCAGTCCAGCTGGGCAGCGGCCACAGAGACTCAGGGGAGGCTGTGCCTGTGGACCAGCAGCCCCTCCCTGGAGGGCATTTACTTCCCCTCCTATGGACACCGTGGTCCCTGTCTAACTTGTCCCTACCCAGCAGTCTCTGTGGCCAGATGAGGAGTTATTAGTGTTGTAATCTTCATACCAACTTCAGTTTACAGGTCAAGAAACTGAGGCTCATAATGGCTTCCCTGCTAGGAAATAAGAGGTGGAGGTGTCAAGGAGAAACTCTGGAGCTCTCACTGACTTGAAAGTCCATGCTGTGTCCCACCAGGCCACCTTCTTCCTAGACAAGTGGTTCTCAAATGTTTGCATGTGCCAGACTTTCCCAGAGGGGTCATTAAAGCCCAGGATTTCAGAGCCCCTCTCTAAGAGTTTCTGTTTCTTTAGATCTGAGGTTGGCCTCAAAACACATGCGTTTCTAACAAGCTCCCGTGTGACGCTAGGATCAGACTTTGAGAAACAGGGTCCTGAACAGTAATCGTGCTTTTTCACCTCTTGGCCATCCTCCCTAGAGTCTTAAAAGAAATTTCAGGGGGCTGGAGTTACAGCTCAGTGACACAGCACCTACCTGGCAAGTGTGGGGTCGTGAGTTTGATTCCTGGTACCAAAAAAGAGAGCAAAGAGAGAGAGAGAGAGAGAGAGAGAGAGAGAGAGAGAGAAAGAGAGAGAGAGATGAAAAGAAATATCCCCACAGATAAAGATTAAGCTTTTCCCCATAATGGCGGGGGTTGAGATTTACAATCCATGTCACAAATTCTACCCCTTCTTTTTGTTCTTAGGCTGCCCAAAGGCTCCTTAATATAGCTGGTTTTCAGCCCTGCTGCATGTCAGAACACCCTGGAATAAATCTCCATGCCTAGCCCCAACCCCAAAACAGTGGCTTATAAGTTTTAGTGCTCTTCAGTGGATTCTGATGTAGTACCACCAAGGCGGGGACCCTTGATTGCATTAAGCTCACCTTAAATAGCCTCCTGCATTCCATTCGCTCTCAGATTTTCCTTCTCTCCCAGGATCCAGTCCACAGTTTAGCTGTCCCTTCTGTGAGCTTTGCCAACCCTTCCCCCCAGTTTTACACTTTGCAATCCCCTCATTTTGTATGACTTTTAACTCCATAAACTGTCTCATATCTCCACAGAGACCTGAGCTATTATTCCTGATCTGGTGTTATGCAAGTGTTCAAACAAATGACCATAAGGATGCTGGTTCATCTGGTCACTCCTCACACAAGGACTTGGCAAGCACAGTTGTGTCCTCCCTGTGGTGGGGTCTTGAACCTCCTAGGAAGTGTGGCTCTCCCTTTTCCACCCTCTTCCCACTCTCCAGACTCAGAAAGATGTCAGCCAAATACCACCACTGCCACCCCATGCCAGAGACTCAGAGAGATGGTGTCTCTACATGTCTCTAAGATATTCATTTTCCAAGGGCATCCACTCCCCAGCCTACCAGTGTTGCCAAGGAAACAGCAACTAATAGAGGAAAAACAGTTACTTCAGTGTACATGCACACTGTTAGGAAGAGCCAGTACTTCCGTTGTGCCTCAGAAACTTTGTATTATTAAGCAACTTAACTCTACTGTGCTCCACATTCCTGCTTTGTTTAGGAGGCACTGCTCCCTTCCTGCTCAGGACATGGTTCCCCCACCCCAGCCTCTGTTCTGCTTGGTGAGCAATCTAGGCTTTCCATAGAGGCTAAATGTGATGTGGAACCTAGGTAGCAGAGGAGATAACTGGCTATATCAAAAGAATACAAGAAGTGGGCCTGGTGGAGGTTAGGGGCAGGAGGTTAGAGCCTTTATCATCCAGGTGTCTGCAGACTCTACTTGGTGAGGTAGAAGCTAAGGAAGTTTCACTGAACCTTAATATCCCCCTGGAGGGACGCCCAGTATTGTAGAGCAGGGGGTGTCAAAGTGTTTTAAGGAGGTCTTTGTAAACTTTTATTCACACAAAATGTTCCATAAAGCCACATGTAAAGAAGCCAAAAGACAATCTACCCAAGAACCTCACCCACGGTGGCCTCGGGGGTGCAGTACCAGCAGCTGGTAGTGTAGCCCTGGCAGTGCTATGGTTGACCCTGAGATGAGCCCAGGTGGCCATTGGAACCCACGCTCTGTGCCTGAAAGAGCCTCACTGAGGTCTTGATGGAGTGGAGGTGAAGCCCAGACTGAAACCAGGTGGAGGGGCAGCCCTGCTGAGGAATGGGGGACCCTCTGAGCTGTTTGTTTGAAGGGAGGCCCGACTATAGCCTAATTTCAAAGACTTCAGGGAGAGGAGACCAGATGCCTACCCATGCACTTCAGCCCTCATACCTCAGTTTCCTTCCCTCACAAACAGAAGGTGACCATGGGCATAGGAAGTACCTGGCAGAGGGCCTGCAGTGCAGTGTTCTGAAAGTGCTCCCTTCCACCTCCAGGGGCAGAGTTCCTGTCAGTGAGGGGAAGACTGATGCACGTGAGGGGTGCATTTTATGGAAGGCAGGGAGGCAGGGCCCTGAATGCTGCCAGGATAGAAGGGCTGCTGAGGACATGCTGGCTCCATCTGCAGCCAACAGGCTGGCCTTGCCTGGGGTAGAAGATGCCTGAGCAACAGGAATCTCCCTCCTGGGCATCCTTGTCTTCACTCTGTGGCCCTGAGGATGGGAATGTATGACCAGCAGCTGGCCATGCAGCTTAGCTTTTCCTCATAGTTCTTAGCCTCACAGTTCTGGCCTGGAGTTTCCTCACAGTTCTTAGCCTCACAGTTCTGGCCTGGAGAAGAGGAAAAGGTTGCCACTGGTCTGAGACCCAAGACACAGATGTGTTTGTGCTTACAGTCGCAGGTGATTTTTCTCTTTCTCTACGAGCATCAGAATGAAATGCTGTTGATCTGGTTTGCAGCCCCGCTGAGCTGGATGAGACTGAATGGAGAATAGACTGAATCAATCACTCCCAGCTGAGGAGGAGCAGAGTGGTCAGATGTCATTTCTGTGCCCCTGGGTTTTGTAAAACATCTAGAGACAGCATGACAGCACGTCTCAGCCCTGTTACACGAGGGATGCTGCTGTCTTAGCATTTGGGACATCTTTGCCACAGACCTTTACAGGGTCCCTCCAGCCTTCCAGTACACTTTGTGCATGCTCCCTGCTGACACGAAGGAATGGCTTGGGTGCCAGCTTCCTGGCTCTCTCTCTTCCCTTCTAGCCTACACCCTGAGGCAGAGAGACTATGGGGAGGTAGGTAAGTTGTCCCACTGGGGGCTCTGGACTCAAATGGCCTCAGCTGCTGGTCACCGATTGTGTGACTTTGGACACATTACTTAATTTTTCTATGCCTCTGTTTCTTTATGTACAAGATGGGGAATAATAGACATATATGTTGGGCATCCCTAATTCAAAAAGTCCAAAATACTCCCAAATCCAAAACTTTTTGAGCACCCAAATGAAACCATGAAGTAGAAAACTCCACACCTCACTTCATATGAGAGACTGCAGTCAAAACTTGGACAACAAAATTATCACACAAAATTACTTTTAGGCCATGTGTCAAAGGTATATATGAAATATAAACAAATTTTGTGTTTAGACTTGGGTCTCATCTTCTAGATAACTCATTATGTGTGTATCCACAAATGTCCCAAAATCTGCAATCCAAAATACTTCTCATCCCAAGCACTTCAGGTAAATGGTCCTCGTGTACCTGGATCACAGAGTTATCATTAGGATTACATGAGACAAAGCATGTAAATCACTTCCTGTCTGGCACATAGTAAGAACTAAAGATATTTCAGCAATTTTTAACAATCTTAAGTCAGAGATTCTCAACAGTGACACTCGGGCTGAGGGTGCTGCCCTATGCATTGTAGGATGTTCTGTAGCTCTCCTGACCTCTACCTACTAGATGCTAGTAGCAACCCCTCCCCTGTCATGGCAGCCAGATATCTGGACCCAAATATCCCCTGGTGGGCAAAACTGCCCTCACCACACACACCATTGAGGACCACAGCAGAGAACCACTGTGCTTGGGGAACCTGCTGACAGCAAAAATGGGACATCTTATGTAAACTATTTCCGCCATTTTTGTGTTCAGATTATTTACTGATTTGACACATGACTGGGTTTCTGAGATGTCCAAGGGTGGATTTGAGAGAAGGCTCTTTGACAAATCTCTCTTTGATCTGCTGGTTTCATGGTTACACCAGTCAGCATGCACTTTGTCGTTTGCTTTTTAAATACCAAACAACTGTCTGTCCCTATTATGATTTCCTGGACTTTGGAGCAATAAACAGCTCTAGTGACATCTGTGTCAGATAGTAAGTGAACACACATCTCTCCAAGCATCTCCCCAAGCACTTCAGAGCAGCTAAGTGGATAAAACTGATTTCATCTATTCCCTGGGTAGCCACTTGTGTCTGTCAAGGCCACCTGGAAAACAAGAAACAGGCCCTGATGACAGAGGAGACAGGGATGGAAGTGAGTGGCCCCTGGCTGTCCTTCTCTTGCAGCCTGTGCTCATGGGCTTCAGAGAAAGAAACTGGTGCCTTCTATCCAAGGGCATGAGTAGGTGTGCACCTTTTGGAGTGAGGCCCCACACCTTTACAAATTCAGGGAATGCTTTATGTAAGTAGTGAGTTTCATTTCTCTTTTCAAGGGTGCACAGTAGGTGAAGGAAGTAGGGACAGTTTTCGTAATGTAATTAGGAAAAATTTTCCTGGTTGTGGTGGTTTCTCCAACTTGATGGTGGCCCCTTGTATTAGTTGCTTTTGTCACATTGCTGAGACAAAATGCCAGATGCCTAAAATGAAGGAAGGAAAGGTTTATTTAGCTGACAGTTTGTGGAGGTTTCAGTCCATAATTTTCTGAGTCCAAGGCAGGGTGGCTCATTGCAGAAGAGCAGTGGTTCTTGGTGGCCAGAAGATAGCAAAAACAAAAAGGGAGGAGCAAAAAGGGAGGAGAGCAGAGAGGAGACTTTCTGTGGCTTATATTGCATGTAGCCACACCCATCTGGGGTGGGTGTAACACTCACACTCATAATCCCAACATCTGATCATGAATTAATCTGCCTCCATGACTGCATGAGGCTTTGAGGGGACATCCAGACACAAACCATAACATTCCTCTAGGACGGGGGCCATAGCTTTCTCATTGCAGTATTCCTAGAATCCAACTTGCGACTGTTTGTTAGTTGGTTAGTTAGATAGATGAATGGATGGATGGATGGATAGATGGACTGCCTAACTGTACAACTATGAATTTTCCTAAATTCTGCCAGGTGGAAAATTTTTCTTCAACTACAGTAAGCTATAAGCTACAACAGATCATAAGTTTTCCTTAGTTGTGACCTGAAAACGCAGGCCACAGAATGAACAGTCTCAGGATAACAATTAGAAACCCATCTCTTCTCCAGTATAGGTTTAAAGGCCTCTGTGTAATGGTTATATTTCCACATTGAGCTGGACATTGTACTTTTGGCTTTGGCATAATAACTTGGGTCATTTATGTTCTTTCAGGTCTGTTATGGGAAGACTAAGTACTGTAGTAATTTTGATGTCTACATCCATGGATTCACCAAACGTGATAAATTATAAGATGACCACAGCATGTCAATCTGAGCTATACTGAGTGTCTTCCACCTGTCCCTCCAGACGCACTTTCTGTATGTGTTCTTCCATCCTAGGAAGCAGACTTTCTGAAATGATTCAATGGGTTCCCATTTCTCTGACTTCCAGCTGAGTTTGGTCAATAGGCTGGCCCAGCACATCAGAGTTACTGGGAGGGTAAACCTGGGATATGCACAGCCCTCCTCTCAATGCTTCCCTCTCTACAGAACTTCTGTCTTCTCATCTCTTAGGATCTATGGCTAGTAAGAGCTACATTATCATCTCTAGGAAGCTATACTAGCCCTGTAGTTCCCTGACACCCTACCTACACCTTGGAAAATGGTGCTTTGTTCTACCCTCCTAGAATGTGCCCCTTGTTTCCTATTGAGACCTTGACTGATGTACTGGCCCAAGACACTTATGACTAAGAGGTGCTACTGTCTGCCCTCAAGCTCCAGTCAAAATAACATGTCCTTTGAAGGACCACCTCTTATTTTCACTTACTTAATCCCTTTGTGCTCTGTATGCATGTTTAAAAAGTACTTGTCAACCACTCCTTTTGCTAAAGCAAGAAGTACTTCACTTTGTCATTTTTAATCAGTCAATTTTTGCCAGTGAGAACAGTTGAATAGCTCAAGAAGGACCACACTAAATTCCAGCCAAAAGCATGGAAAAGTGACATCTATTTGCTTAAGAGGACCTAATCTTGGGAAAGGAGAGGACAGTGTCAATTCCTTTAGCAATTTGAGGTCTAGAGCTCACAGAATCCTGCTCACAGCACTTGATAGGTTCAGATTTGAGAGAAGTTATGGAAAGCTTTGAAGATCCAGGGTCTTGTGGACTTCCTCTAGACCAGGACCAGACTAAAGCCAGTGAGATGGTCCCTATTTTTGTAAAAATAGTGGACTTACAAACTTCTGAGGGCTGATTGTAGCACAGATTGTCAATTGAAGGCTCGGGCTCCTCTTCACAGCCTTGAAAGTCTCTCTCCTGGATACAGGCACATCTCAGTGTCCTTAGAGAGCCATTGGTCCAGAACCAATGGGTTTCAATTAACCCTATACATGAAATGGTGTTGTTATGTTCCTTCCAGAACTCTTTAATGGTTAAAATTGTATCTGAGACCACCTCGAAGCATGAGCAGCCAAGATTTTGGTCAAGTTAAAACTAAAATTCTGATTGTAACCAAAGTTGTTCATATGTTTGTAATTTTGGGGTCCACCATAAAGTGTATTTGGAACAGAGCCATTGGTTTCTGCATCATTTGTAGGTGTGTTTATGCTACAACCACAGAGTTAAGGTCGCAGAGACTGCATGGTCCGCTGTGCAAGCACCAGGTGAAGCCAGGTCTGACTGCTGTCCTTCCAGAGGCCTCCAGGGTGGCCTTGGCTGGCCCATTAGTCAGTTTTCACAGTGCTGGGACATAATAACTGACACCTACACTTTAAAGAAGGAGAGATTTGATTTGGCTCATGGTTTCAGGGGATTCGGTCCATACACAACTGTCTCCAGGTCAAAAAATACCACAGCAGAAGGACAGGATGGAGCCAAGATACTTAATTCATGGTGGAAGGAAGTAGAACAGGAGAGCAATGTCAGAGAAGAAAGGAGCCAGGGACCATATGTAGTACCTATGGTCATGCCTTCATGACCCACCCAGACATACCCAAAGGGTGCTTTACTAATCTCCTAGAGCAGTGATGCTGAACCTTTTGGAGCTTTCAAATATAACAAACAGCCAGTGCTGCAGGTTCATCGCCATGGTCCTATGGGTCTCTTAATCCAATCAAGTTGACCTATGACGGTTAAAACCACATCTGGTATCTGTGAGCTTGGGTTTAGGGAGAGTTCCCATCACAACTGGGAAGAGAGCCTCACCATGCCTAAACTGTAGGAACAAATACCACTGTTCATGCTGAACACCTGTTTTCCTTCTGGCACTCAGGAAGTTTGGTACATACCAGGCAGACGATGCCTATGCAGCCAGGCCCAAAAGAAGCCCAGGGAGCTGAGGCTCTGACTGGCTTCTCTGCTAAACAATACTTCACAAACCTTGTCATAAGTCATTGCTGGAGAATAGAGCATACCCTGAGTGACTTGATGGGGAAGGACTCTGGGAGTTTGGGTCTAGTTCCCCAGACTTTTCCCCTCAGACTTTTTCCCTTTGCTGCTTTGCTATGTATCTGTTTAATATAATTAAGATTGCTGTGCAGACAGCTATGTGCTTGGTCCTGGTTCCTCTCTGAGAATCATTGAATCTGAAAGTTTCTAGGGTGACACCTACCGCCCACCCTCAATGCCAAAACTACTTGCCATCTGTCCCTGTGTTGGCAAGCCAAGGAAAAGCTTGCCAACACAGGCTACCTACAGCCTTATTTGAGATAGAAATCCTGTGTTTCTTATCTCCCATCCCACAAGACCCTGAGCTCCCTGGAAGCCTGGCCCAGGCCTTTTGTCTCTGTGTCTCTTGGCCAAGCATAGCATCTGCACAAAATACCCATGGAGGAAGTTAGCAAGTCTGTGCCTAATGGATTCAAGAGGCACTTTTTAAACCATGGGTGGTGAAATCAATTTAAAAGGTTATGGCCAATGTTTTCCAATGAAAGAACAGAATAGAAAATATCACAGTATATTACATATAGTAAGCCTAAATTTCATGTCTCAGAAATATTGTTTTAGTTATACACATGGACAAAATGCTATGCTAACAGATAATATGAAGGCCACTCACTAGATGTAAAAATTCTAGAGTATTCTCTAACTGTGACCTCTTTGCCAGCTGCCTGGTGACTGATTGTCACCATATACCCTCCCATTTTTGCACTTTGGCATTTGGCCTCTTACTATCTCCTTCCCTCCACCCCCAGAACGTGTACTACACAAGCAGCCAGCAGATCCACGTGGGCGTGCTGAGCCCCACAGTGGATGACGATGACAATCGGTGCCTGGTGGATGTCAACAGCCGGCCTCGACTCATTGAGTGTAGTTATGCCAAAACCAAGAGGATGAAGCTCCACTGGCAGTTCTCTCAGGTAAGAGCTCCAGAACCTGGAAAAACTGAGGCGCCAAGAAGGAAGGGAGACATCTGCCCAAAGCCACACATTGAAAGGCATGCTGGGATTTGAACTCAAAGTCTCTCTGACTTTAAACCTTAGTGTGTGTTCTACACAGGCATCTTCTCACAAAGAGAGTCCTGTGTCCCAGGTCCAGACAGCACTGGGTCCCTGATCTGAGACTTCTCATCTGGCTCCCACTGTGGGGTCACTGTAAGGACGAGGAGGGTTCCTAGCAGGGCAGTGTCTTGGACTACGTAGGAAGAGCGAACCTTGCATTAGTGACTATAGAACATGAAGTCTTCCTCATCCCATGGCCTGTATTTGACTTCTTGCTCTTAGTCATGTGTCTCCCCGTGATAAAGTCATTCCCAAAGACCTAGATGCCCAATCTGAAGGAAACCCTTTGCCTGTGCTCAGCAGCCTCCCAGTCCCAAAGAATCTCCTCCATTAGAGTCCATCTAGAGGGATTCGGACCTCCCAGGTGGTGCCAATGAAGTGCTTGTAACAAGTGGCAAAGGAGCCAGTGGCTGCCTGAGGGGCTGTGCACTGTGGGTGCTCTCAGGGATGTCAGGGAGGAACTGGGGGCTCAGTTCGTCAGACTGCTTGGCAGAGCCCCTGGCTCAAGTCTCCCAGCAAGCTGCGTCCACACTGATGAGGAAGGAGGCTGTTGCAAGGACCTTTGCAAGCTGGCCACGCCTCCGTTGCAGTCCTGGTATCATTACTGTTCCCTCTAATAGGGGGTCAAAAGGGACTCCCAGCTCCATCACATTCCACAGGGTGCCTTTGGCCTGTGGCCTGAGTAGGTGAACCACTGATCTTAGAGGGAAATTTGCTCAGGTCCCAGTTGGGTGGGGAAAGCCAATACGAAGCAGCAAGCTTTAGTCAAGGTCACATTTAGGAGCTAAAGAGAAGGAGCAAAAGCCCAAGGCAGCACTTTGTGGAACCAAGAAAGCAGATGCAGGAAGGAGCACAGGGAGCCAATGCAATAACACTTCCAGGCAGGGAGAGGGTACACACAGCAGCATGAATCCTGCCTAGCCCTGCAAAATGGGAGGCCAGGGGTGGCTGTAACAGGAGATGATGCACAGGGGACTTTTGAGTCCTGCCCCTGCAGCTGGGGCCTTGGATGTGTGTTGTAACTTTAAGGCTCTATCCCAATAAGACAGCAGCTAACGTTCCTGCAGTGCTTCCTGGGTGTCAGATGCTAGGACCTTGGTATAGATTAGCTCATTTGATCTTCACAACTGTGTGTGATTGCTATCATTACTCTAAATTTACAAAAAAGAAAACTAAGGCACAAAGGCAAGCAACCTGCCCAAGGTGCTCCTGTTGGTTACTATCCATCAAACATCTCAAATTCCATTTTATATGTTTAACCATTGGAGGATGTCAGAAGTGGGCCCTGGAGGAAGGGTCAGGCTGAGCTGTGACAGTCCGGTGTGTGTGACTTCCTCCCACCTCTCTCACATGCTGAAACCCCAGGTTCCCCATCTGCAGCCTGTTTCTGACCCACACTGTCCTGGAAGGGGTCTTATGACCTTTTCCTGTCGCATTTCTGGCCTATTTTCCTCTACTCTGCTGAGAGGTGGAGCACCTGAGGCCAAGGACAGGAGCAGATGGGTGCTGGGAGGAGTGGCTGTGGTTACCTGGCTCTGGCCTGATACAAAATGGGCTGGTAGAATGTGGGCACAGGCAGACGAGGGGAAATGGGGTTTCCAGGCCCAGGGAAACGAGTGGGGCTGACTTTGCCAGGTGAGATGGGGTTCAAGGTCTGTGTGGGTTCCCATCAGGGTCTGCTAGGGGCAACGCCCCTTGCTGCCTTCATCTAGGCCTGCTGGGTCCCTGGTTTCAGCTTCCTCTTGGGGACAGTAAATGGAACAGAAAAGAGTAGAGGTGGGAAAGGGGGAGAGCAAAGCTGTGGGCTTCTCAGGATACTCGATGTGGAATGCTCAGAATATGTGGAATCTTACTCAGCAGAGGAGCTAAAGGGTGTCCCAGAGAAAGGGAACAGAATGTGACTAAGGGGTGAGACATCAAACCTCCCATCTTGTCAGGTTACTCAGATAGGTGCAGCCAGATTGCGGAAGGCCTGGTGGGGAGCAACCAGAGAAGAGCCTAGAAGGGACCCCAAGGCAGGGTATGGAGGCCACAAGACCTGGCAAGTCTTGATTCCATAGGAGATGAGGATGTGCAATTCCAGGCCATATTCAGGTCTGAGCTTTTGAAAGCCCCCTCTGGTGAGGATGATGGAGCAGAATTAAAAAAAAAAAGTGAAAGAGAAAGTGAAAGAGAAAAGAAGACTTAACAGGAGGTAGAAATGTACCTTGGAAGTTTAGCCATTCTCTGCTCCCTTTCTACCATGACCTTGAGTCTTGGTCCGCAAGGCTACCACTCAGGCCAGGGTCTAAGGTGACCCGAGGAGCTCAGATGTGGGCTGGACCCATGGGCAAGTATTTCTAGGAGTCCTGAGATGGGCGAGCATGGGGTTTCACCTCCCTGCAGTAGGAGGGCAGTGTCCTGGAATAGACACAGGAAGTTGCAGCCCAAACAAGTGGCTAAAGCCATGAGGCCTTGGTTGCTCAGACATGAGTGTTTTTCCTGAAAGTCAGTGCCAGCCCCCTTCAGAGGCCTGATGCCTCCACAGGCTCTGCAGTCAGCAGGGAAGCAGAGCTGTGTGTGAACCTTGGTCTAGCAGCAAACACATCCCCAAATCCAGCCACCTCCTTCCCTCATTTCAGGGCCTGGCCTTGAACTGGTGACCCCACAGGACCCCCACTCATATGGACTCAGCAACCAATAAAGTGAGGGGCACTCTGGGGCCTGGATAGTTTTTGACCACTTTAGCATATGTTTAATTAAATCTCCCAGAGCGCCTTGGCAACCACATCTTTGATCCCTCTACCAAAGGGAACTGTTTGGAAATAACATTGTTAAATTCTTAATTTGTAAACATTGGGCAGCGACTCTCATTTGATATTTAATAATTAACATGTGCAATTTTTGCTTAATACAGAATGATCAATATTGATCAAGCAGCCTGGAACCCAACCTCAAGCTTGTACTGATGAGGAGTTACTGCTGATAGGGATAGAGGAAGCCTGGAACTTCTTAAATGATTAAAGCCATGTTCTTGGGCTAATTTCCTTGCAACAGGTCTTTCCAAAAAACACAGGCATCCTATCAACTGGAATATTCGCTGCAGAAGCTGGGCTGGAAGAGGCTTTCACTGGGTACATTTCAAACTTCCTTTCACATTATGCATTATTTGCTCTCCTGAGGACTAAATTTAAGCTCTACAAACAATCAGCCTGAATTAATTTCAAAATAATCTACTGTGATGCTGCTAGGTTCTTCTAGGAAAAAAAGGATGTGTATTTGCATATCTTAGTGTTCCATCTCCTCCTCTGAATTCTGTTTAACAAATAAAATGCCTTTCCTCTAACCCCTGCAAGCTCTTCCAAATTGCCAATGCTTCAGGCTGAACCAGGGCAGCGTTACACACTGACATCAAGGAGCCACGTTTGATGAACGCATCTCTTGGCAATGCTGATGTGCAGGGCTCTGATGAGCAATTTTCTGATGATGAACATTCTTTCCTTCAGTTATTCATCAAACATTTATTGAGCACAGGGTTTTGGCAGGAGGGATGCAGATATGAATCAGACACGGCCTCTGCCCTGGAGGAACACATGGGCATGTAAACACACAACAAAACTATTTGATGAGAGCAGAAACGAGGTGTGCAGTGTTCTGGGAGCCCACAGTGACCAGCTCTGCTTGAAGAATTCAGGTTTGGCTTCACGTGATTGGTTTGTTTGATCTAGATCTTGAAAGTTGTATCCTTGGTCCGCACATGCTGCCCAGCAGAGGAAGGGGAAAGAACCTGGGGGAAGGCATGAAAGAGCAGAGTGTGTTTGAGGAGCGGCTCCAGTGAGAAGAAAATTGAGAGCTCGTGATGGGGGAGGGGAGAGACAGAACTGGAGAGCCATGCAGGACCAGATGATGGGGATCGTTAGTGCCCAGAAGTCTGGACTGCACCTTAAGGCAAAGGGAGTGATGGAGGAGGTTCGTAAACAGGAGACTTCTGGACTGGTCTCCTTTTTGTTATTATAATGAAATATCTGGGACTTTGGGGGGGTAGTTACAAAGAATAAGTGAGTGACTTAAATCACAGTTCTGAAGGCTTGAGGGGACGGCGTTGATATTGGCTCAGGTCTGATCAGGGCATCATGGAGAATAGCATGACTGTGACAAGAGACAGCAAGGTTGTATGTGTGAGTGAAGGCGACCACATCTCAAGACAGGAAGGCAGAGCGTGGCTCAGGACTCCACTCTTTCTTTGTTAACAACTTGCTCTCAGGAGAACTAGCTCCAGGTCCCACGAGAGCCACCTTAATTTCCTCAGAGGGCAGGTTCTACCTCTCAAAGGTCCCACCACCCCAACATTGCCACCCAGAGAACCCAACCTCCAATTCTTGGACACTTAAGGGGCAAACCACATTCAAACTATAGCTGTTTTCAAATCATAGTATGCAGAGTGGAAGAGACTGGAGAAGGGAAGCTAGGTAGCTGGGGAGGAGGCCATTCTATCATCTTGGGGAAAGATGTGAGCCATGTGACAGGAGCCCAGGCAGTGGGTGGGGAAGAACTTTGAGAGACATCTCATTGTTGTATTGGACATAGTAATTGGTTATATCATGGCAGCTGGGAGGGTTAATCCAGGACAATGCCCAGTCGGGGCTTGAAGAACAGTTGGTGAGCTATCAGAGTGGTCACTCCTGAGCCAACATACTTATCTCTGAATAGCCAGTGTTTCCCAAATCAACACACAATGAAACATCGGTATGAGAAGTGATAGACGTTGCTTTCCATGACTTTTCCTTGTGGATTAAAGTATTCCCAGACTGACTTCTGGAATTATAAATGCATATACATTAAGTATATGTTTTTCAATCTTCGGAGAGCTCCTTCATATTCAGGATTTGGGGATTCTGGGATTTACCAACATGGTGTTAGTTAAGAGATGCATTTGATCAGTGACCCCAGGACCAGTGGGGAGATAAGGAGAAAGCAGATACTAGGTCACTACATACATTCTTTGTGGCAGGACACCAGGGGAGCAAAGTAGTGCACTGCCTCTCAGTAGTAAGGAAACCACACCCAATCTTGACGACTTCAGTGACTTTGAACAGTTAAGCAGATGCTGGAGTCCTCCTTCTAATGTGTCACTGACAGGACTCTTTCTCTGTGAAGCCTTTTGCTATTGTGTGCGACCTCTAAACTCCAGCTTTCTCACAGTCCACCTGCAAATTTGAATGCCTGAGGCAAGAAACAGACTGTAGAAAACAAGAAGGACGTCAGGAGGCTCTGAACTCCACCTTCAAGTATCTGCAGGGTGGCCTTGTTCCAGGTCAAGGAGACTTGATTGTGCAGCTCATGGGGAGGAGCAAGGGGGGAAGCAGGGGTGAAAGAACTGCTGTGTTATTGTCAGAGTTGTCCATGAGACTGGTGATTTGGGAAAGGGCAGGGCTCAAGGATTATCAGCAACCATCAGAAGCTCAGTAGCTCTAAATGGAGGGGACCAGGTGATTTTAAGGACTTGTCAACTCTAAAACTGTGTTAAATCTCAATTCCCAAAGTTAGATTACAAACCCTGGGAAAGTTTTTTCCCACCTACAAGTCACCTCGGACCAGTCCGAATACAAAGCATCTCAAACTTGAGAATGAGCTGAACTCCTTGTATCCAGTCTTCATGGCACTTCACGGAACCCCTTCCCCGCTGACCCAGCCCCTGGCCCCCTCTTCCATCAGCCAGTATGCTGGAGGGAGGGATCTTGTCTCACACTTCCAGGATCTCCACCATCAAGTGGAAAGCCTGAGACAGGGCAGGCACACTGCATGCTGCAAATCAAGCAAAGCCGTCCTTAAAATTTTACAGATCTTAATTACAGGCCTCTGTTGTGCCAGATCTCAAGGTAAATTTATAGGAAGTTCAGAGACAAACCCCACCTTCACTGATTCTCCTCAGAGGCATGCTGACTGGAAAAAAAATGGAAAAAAATCGAAACATCCTTTTTCCTATAACTTCAGACGTGGGAAAGGAAGTAGAAATATTTTATGCTCAACAGACATGCATGTTGTATGCAGTGAGTACAAATTTGTGTGAATATTTTTTTAAAAAGAAGAGGATCTGAAGAACTATCAGGGTATTCAGGCTGTGTTTCCTGGTGCCCCCAACTCTGGTCTCTGGGGTCTTTGGTGGAAATACTGATAAGACCCCAAGATCCCGCAGGAGTCCCGGGTCTCACAAGGCAGGGCTCCTATCTCAGACCCCACCCCTGCTTCATCCTCAGATCAGCACGTGTGTGGTTTCCAAACGGAGATCGTCAAGGATAGCAACAGAGATGTGTGTTCTGTGCCAGGAAAGAAGAGATTTGGGGAGTGAGGGGAGGTTGCCCGAAAGCAGAAGAGCCCAGAGCCAGGCCTGACTTTAACGATAGTTGGCTCTGGCTTGTGGGGTTGAATTTGGTAATTTGATGCTGGGTGAGTAACCCAGTCAGAAAGGACTCACTTCCTGAACCCATCACTAATCCTGCCAAAGCATTCCCGACACCAGGTGGGGAGTCTTTGACTCTGCCCCACTGGGGTCCCCAGGCGCTGTCAGCAAGCCTGACTTCAGGAACCTTTTGTGCTGGAAACAAAAGGCTGTATGGAGCTTTTCATTACGGCCTTGAAATAAGACAAGTTTTCGTTTTCATGTCAGAGGAAGGGGCAAGTGTGGAACTGTTCAGTTTCAAAGGACGGATAAAGCTTTGTTTAGACCCTGGGTATTCTCTTAGTTTCTTTAGTTTATGTCAGTCAGCACTTTCTCCTCCTCCTCCTCTTCCTTCTCCTCCTCACCCCACAGGAATCAGCCACAGGCCCAGGTGTGATGGCTCTACTCCCACCACCCAGAACCGGATAAGATTTCAAAATATTTTTATCAAACATGTATAAGGTGTTTACTAAGTGCCAGGCACTACTTTTTCCTATAAACATTACTTAATAACCATGACAGAACTATACAGTAGTTACTAAACTTATCCCCATTTTACAGATGAGGAAACTGAGGCACAGACATGTTAAATAATTTGACCTGGGCATTCGACCTCTGAAGTCCAAGCTTTAAGCCACACTCTGGGGTTGACTTTAGGGGGCCAGTTTGGTGCAGTGCGGGTTTGGGGCTGGCATCTCTGGTGTGTGTGAACCTGTTTGATCCCTGCATCTCAAGCCATCCTGTCCACTTGTCCATCACCCCTCTCCACCTGTCCCTTAGCACTTGGCATTGGAATTACCCCATCTCTGGGCAGTGGACCTCATAATGTGTCTCATGCAGGCTCTCGCTCAAGCATGAGTGAGCCCCCTTTCAGAATAAATTGGGGGTTGAATATTCATAATACACTGCTCTACAGAAAGACTTAATCCTGAGGCTTTCCTTGACTAGCCTTACCTTCCCACCCATGTTTTGAAGTACTGGATTACTAATCATTAACTTCTTAACCCGAACTTCCGAGTTCCCGGTGCTTTTTAAAGCCAGAGACCCACAGGGCTTCTTGCTTAATTAGCAGATGAGGTGGAGGAGGCAATCTGACAGGAGCAGGAAGGTGTGCCCAACACAGGACACACACGACCTCCCCAGGGACAACTTGACGGACAGTCAGACCAGCCAGATACCCTGGGGTGCCATGCGCTGACCCAAGCTCCTGTCCTCTGTGGGTGACCCAGCCCTGTACCACCCGTGCAACTACACCAAGGACATTAAAAGGCACATTTTGGGACCTCATTCTGGTCCTCTGGAATTGAAAAGGAGGTTACTGGTCTATAGCTTCCCCCAGTGACTCTGACTCTCAAGATCCATTCACCCAGCCTAGGTCCCCGGGGGGGAACAGGGTTGCTTTGGTGCCAGCTGGTCCATATCTGCTGTCACTGACGCATACTTGGGGAAGCTTGACTGTGTGATCATCTGGGACCCGCTCCTCCACACCCAAGGAGCACATGAAAAGTAGATTCCACATCCCTACAGTGAGACATGGATCGGGTCCCCCGTAGTGCTGTTTCCTTTTGCAGTTGAGGGGACGGGAGCCCAGTGGCTTAGCCGTTCCATGGGGGGAGAAAAAGAGTTCTGTGCTCTGCTCAGGCCCTTCACAGTCACTGCTCCAGAGGGGCCCAGAAGGAGGAAGAGTGAAGCTGGAGCCGGGAACCCAACTCCAGGAATTATTATCAAGCTGGTTAATTCTATACATACAACTTTTGATTTCTTTAAACTGCCGTTTCCATATTTAATTTGGCTTCCTTTCCAATTAAGCTCTCTGTGTGCTGCGGCTTCTCTCCTGCCAGGTTTAATTGCCCTTATTTAAATTCTTTAATTAAAAGTATTGTGTGTTTCCAGCTCCTGTAGTTGTAAGTATTACACAAATAATGTAGGTGACTGGACTGGTAAACCCAGGGACAGTGCCCTCACAGAGGGAAAGACGGGGACAGGAGGGGGCTCTGCATCCAGCCCCTGACACTGAGCTATGAGTTGGGCCCTGGGGGTCAGGACGGGAGTCCTCTAACACTTCCTTCCTGCCTTCCTTTCTCCAGCATTATAGCCCACACAGCACCCAGGGCGAGGTGGCTGCCGTATCCATCAGACCTGCAATGGCTAGCCCTGGGTCTTAGCCACTTACCTGTCACTGGGACGAAATACCTGACACCCACATCTTAAAGGAGGGAAGGTTAATTTTGGCTTACAGTCTCAGTCAGTGGTTGGCTGGCTCCAGGGCAGAAACAGCGCGATGTTTGGTGAATGGTGGTCAGGAAGCAAAGAACGGGAAAAGAGCTGGAGACAAGCACACAACCTTCGGGGCTCATGTCCCCAGTGAGCCACCTCCAACCAAGCCCCGCCTCCCAACAGCACCTTCAGATACTGAACTCATGAATGGATGAATCCACTGCTATGTATAGGACCCCCCATGATCCATCACCTTTCAGACACATGAGAGCATTTTAGATCTCAACCATAATACTGTCACTCAGATTACTGAGTAAATCTGCTCAAAGGCTCACAGGGCCAAACACATCAGACCTTGTCTCCTCCCTCTCACCCTCCTGCCACTCACCTCCCACAGTTCTCTGAGCTCCAGGCTTGCCGCTGGCGCTGCAGCTTTGTGCCAGCACATTGGACTCTCCAGCTAGCTTCTGGGCTCCCTCCTTTTCCTCCATCATGTCTCTGCTCAGCTCTCACCTTTGAGCTCTCACTCTCTGCCCCCTGCTCCCCAGCACCCTAGAATCTGACCCAGCTTGACAATTTTGTGCACAGCCTTATGAGCCCCTAGCACACTATAGAATTTATTGCCTGCTCTCCCTTCTAGAGCACACACTCTACAGAAGCAGACCTTTTCCTATTTAGTCACTTATGGCAGCAGCAGCATAGACTGTGCCTGGCACACTGGGCACTCATTAAATATTTGTCACATGGGTGAAAGGATGAATGAATCCTGTCTCTGTTGAGTCTGTCCCTCCAAGGAACAGACCAAATGGGCCCCTTAGAGCTCCAGAAGCTCACTGAAAGAGTACCAGCAGCCCCCTCAGCCTGGCCCAGTCCCTCTGAGACAGGCAAGGGGAGATAAATAGTGGGATGGGGCTGGCCACTTATCCTACTGAGGGACATTTTGGGAGATGAAGATGCCCTAGGCCCCAGCCTGGCTCTTCCAGTTACTGGCCATGGGACCCTTGGGCAAGTCTCCCAACCTTTCTGGACCTCAGTCTCCAGATCTGTAAGATGAGAGCTCTTATCACCGGCACCTCTCAGTGCACCGTGAAGCATACATGGGTTTGGGCAGGGAAAGCACTTGGCCTAGAAGGAAACAAATAGTAAGTGCCAGCCATCATCACACCCATCTCCAGTGCATGGTCTCCCTATTGGTAGAGGTACAACAAGGAACAACACTGGGCTGCTCCTGACAGTGCTGAACTTGCCAGGGGGCAGTGGAAGGAGGAGAGGAAAGCTTCTTTGCAGCCTTGGAAAATAGAATTGCCCCAGAGACAGAGAGGGTGGAGGTCTGAGGAGGATGACAGGGCCAGTGACCAGTACCAGCTCTGGGACTCAAGTGGCCTGACTCTTCCCTCTGTGTCCCAGATGTGATCCCAAGGAGCACTCCAGGGCTGCCAGCCCGCTTCCGGAAGCTGCTCCTCTCTCAGCTCCAGTGAAGGAGCTCTCCTTCGCCTCACATGCTGCCCTCCCTGACAGGCCCAGGGGTTCTCACTGAGTTGGGTCCCTCCCTTCAGCCCCCTCCACCATTGTGTTCTTGGCCTTGATCCATCTCTTCCATATCCTTCCAGGAGGCCACACTGGATGTGTGTGCTCCAGGATCATGTATTTCTTGTCTCTAGGACCCTGAGGGCACGGGGGCTGGGGACGGGATGGGATACACAGTCTCTGAAGGACAGGGTGCTTCTCAGAGACCTCTGCTCCCTCCTCCCTCTTTCACCTTATCAGGCACAGCTGACTGAGTAAGCTTGGAGGGGATATAGTGGGCTGTGGCCTCCTCTGTTTTGGACAAGTTCCTCCAAACTCCAGGGACTCAGGGGCTGTGAAGCAGCTTGGCCTGGAACCTGAGGATGTGCTGAGCCAGCAGAATCTTCAGCAGAATGGAGTCCCCAACCTCCCCCTGCTGACTCTGTGAACACCCCCACATGCAGTTGCAGATTTAGAGCTGACAGTAGGGTTTCCCAGCTTTCCTCTGTCATTATCCGGGGGTCAGGACAGAAATCATCCTGGAGTCCTCCAGACAATGAAACAAGAGGATAGAGACTTAACCTAAGACCACACAGCTGACAACTGGAAGAGAAGCCACATCTTAAAAGGCCTATTCACCCCTCAGCCCTTTCTCCCTCATACTTGAAACCCAGCAGACAATGTGACATAAGGGTCTGGGCTGGTGTCTGTCACCCTGCCTGAGCTGTGCTCCCAGCCTCCTCTGATAGGACAGGCACCTGAGCTGGCAGGAATGTTGGAGGGGCCAGGAGAAGATGGTCTCAGGTTAACTTAAGAAGTAGCAGTGGCCTGGCCCAGCCAAGGTGTAGGCAGTGGGTGTGCTCAGGCTTTGGGGCTGAAGTTGACACAGAAGCTGGAGGAACCTGGACTGACAGAGTGATGTGCTGGCCCTGTGCACAGCAGGTGTCACAAGGGTGACTCAGGCTCAGGAGCCCAGCCTTTGAGGGACAGAATAGGGACACAGCATGGATCACAGCCCCTGAGAGGTCCAATCCAGGTGCCTTCTGTGCTGTCCAGTGTGGCTCAAGAGTGAGGTCAGGCCACCAAAAGTGCCAGTTCCTTGGCCGTGTTGAAGAAGCCTGCTGTCCAGGATACATCACTGTGGTCAGTCCCAAGCAACACAAAATACCGGCGTTTGTCCATGAGAGAACCGCCGATGTGGACAAGCATGCAGTGTTCTCCCACAAGGCTATGGCAGAGATGAACCCAGACAAGCACAGACATGAGGGGAAGGAGGAGAGAAGCAGCAGACTGGTGTGGAAGCCTCAAGGAAGCTCTGAAACACCTTGGATCCTACAACAGGATGTGAGTTCAGAGAGGACAGAGTTCCAAGGCAAAGCAGCCAGTGAGGAGGGCTGAGTGGCTGAGCGCCTCCTTCCCGCAAGCACCAGGCAGGCCCGGAGAACACCCCGTCTGTGGATGAGAGAAAGACCTGGCCTGCCGGTTCTCAGCAACATGGGACCTCCAGGCCATTTGGAGCCTTATCCGCCTGTGCTCCTGCTCTGCCCTAGCTGAGCCAGCCCCAGTAGCTGCAGCTGGGGTTCCAGGGCACGCTCTGACTCAGTCTCCCCTTTATTGTGCAGTGTCTCTGCTGTGGGGACAGTGAGTCACTGCTCTCCCTGGGCAGGGTCTAGAGCATGGGCTCCATGGGGAGGGACCCTACTTTATCCACAAGGCTGCCTCTGAAGAGGTTCGTGTGATCTGCTGACCATCTTACCCACGCCCGAAGTGAGAACTCCTATAGCCCCACCCCAACACCCGTACCCATACCCTGCACCCCTCTGCCTCCAGTTCTGCATCCCCTGCTACCTTCACCCACTCTCAAACTTACTTTACGGGAGCTGCGTTTCCTTGTTTGGGGGGTAGTGTTAGTTTTTTAATTGAAGACTAACCACACACATACAGAAATATGTACAAAATGCATATTCAACTCAGCAGTGTAAAACGAAGTAAATGCCTAGATAACCAACACCCAGATCAGGACATCAGCCCACTACCAGCAATGCAGAAAGGTCCCTATTGCCTCCTGCCAACCATCAGACTCTTTCTCCAGAAAGGGTCACCATCCTAACTTCAAAGCCATGGTTTTAGTTTGCCTGTTTAGGAAATTTATGTGAATAGAATTATGTATATATTCTTTTGTCTGCTCCTTTTGCTCAACACCATGCTTAAAATAGGTTCTTATTGAGCATAGCTCTAGCCTATTTTGTTGCTGTATAGTAGCCCATTACAAAATCATACCATAATTCATTTATCCACTGTATACATAATGGAGGTTTGGGTTGTTTCCACCACAGACTTTGTACATACCAAGTGCATGTCTTTGGTGCACACGTTCCTGTTAGACACCAAACTAAGCATGGAACTGTTGGGTCACAGAGGACATGTGTCCAACTGTAGATAACTGCCAGCTTCCTGGGTAGTTGTGAGAAACATGTCTTTGGGTTCTCTTATGATACCAGTGGTTGCCATGGGGATGGTTGAGGCCAACTGGGATGATTTCTTTATAGAAGAGGTTTGGTATCTCATTTTCTTACAGTGCAGTCTCACTGTGAGCTGAAGGCACATGATGAAAACCACCACGCCAAGTTGATGGGCTGGAGGGGATTGGGTAGGAGGCGGAGGAGGCTTGCTAGAGGAGATGGAGCAGGGGCTGGGCTTCAAGACATAACTGTGGCTTATCTTGCTACGGAAACTTGGAAAAGGACCCCAAGCTGAAGGCAGAGCTTGTGCAACACCCAGGGTCCCTGAGATAAAGTGAATGGGCCCAGGAGAGGTTTAGCATAGCTGTGGCAAAAGGAGTGGAGCTGGGAGGAGGTAGAAATGAGCCTAGAATGATACACGGCCCTGAGCCATGGAGGCCTATGGAGGCCCAGGGCTCTGCTGAGAGCTTGGACTTTATTCTGCAGGACAAGCATGCATTTTAGAAGGTCGCCACCCCAGTCTCTGGTCACTGGAAGGGAGCTCGTGTAGGAGGCTGATGTAGTTTTCTAGGGGAGAGATGAAAGTAGCCCAAAGTAGGGCAAGTGTAATAGGAAAGGGCTAAGGGAACAATCACAAGATGAGCGACATGGAATCGGTGCCTGACTGGATGCTGAACAGAAGGATGAGTAAAAGAAAATGTCCAGGTTACCCACACACGTCCTTGGTTGCAGCCAAAATGAGAAACACATGGGAAGTAGGTTCTGGGGCAAAAGGGAGTTTGTCCATGTACTCATCAAGACCACGAGCTGCCCCAGCAATTCCAGCTGCTTGGGAAGCCAGGCCCACAGAGCACTGTACTGATGATAACAAAGATACTCAAAAGGTCCAGGCTGATGCCCGTGTCCTGCAAGGATCTCAGCTGGAGATTCTTCTTCACTGTTCTAGGGCTACTTTCAGACACAGAATATCACTGCCTCCAAAAAGGTTTGGGACATGGATGAATATGCAGAGCTCTAGATCAGTAGTACAGAAAATGATTCAAATCAAGCAATTGGGAAGCCCAATGGCCTAAGCAATAGTATCCAAGATCCTGAATTTGGTTCCCCCAAGATGTCCACTGGAGAAAAGACCCCAAGAGCAAAAGGTGCTGGGCCTCTGGAGATGCTCAGAGGCAGGCTGACTGCAGGGTGGTCCCAAAGGCATAGGCTTTTCGGAGCAGGGCTGGCCCAGCACAGGAGCTGAAGGAGCAAACCAGCAAGCTACAGACCAACCAGGTAGACAAGCTAGAGCAAGGAAGTCTTGGTCCTCATAAAGAACCAGGGCACTGTGAGGAAACTGAGGCACATTGTCAATCTTTGGGAGGAAACCAGTACATCAGGACTAGGGAACCTAAGGTTTCACAGGGAAGCTGGTCCCCAAGCCACACCAACCACTGGGCTCCCTGAATTCCCCAAGCCACACCAACCACTGGGCTCCCTGAATTCCGCTAAGATGGCTCAGTGCCTCTGACCCTACCATTCGTTCTGACTCTAGGGAGGCCCCATCCAGAACCGCAAGTCCAAGCGCTGTCTGGAGCTGCAGGAGAACAGCGACACGGAGTTCGGCTTCCAGCTGGTGCTGCAGAAGTGCTCAGGCCAGCACTGGAGCATCACCAATGTCCTGAGGAGCCTGGCCTCCTGACCCACCTGGAGTTGTCACCTGCCACCCCTTTGCTACTGTGTAGCACCTGCCACAATATGGCCTGCTGTCCTCCTGGGGTTGTTTGGAGTCTGGGGGAACCAGGTTAGTGGGCCCCCCAAAGAGCTTTTTATTTCCTATTCAATTTTCATGGAGTTTATAGAAAGATGCTGAATGGTGGATGAAGGTATCATATCATAAACTATTTTGCAACTGTAAATAGGGGACAAATGGAAAATATTTATAACGGACAATAAAATACAATTGATTAAGAAAAAAGCTTTTGTGGTCATTTGGTGCCCTGTGGAGATTCATGCCAGGCTCCTTTGAACTTGGAGTTCTGGTAGCCAAAGATGTGTCTGGGTTCGCCCTTCTCTTTTAATGCCCCTGCAGCACAAGGCTTTTAAATCCTTGCCAACATGGGGAGCTTGTTGTGCAAGGTGCCAGCCTGCTTTGTGAGGTCCAAAGCAATGAGTGGGGCACAGGACGTCAGATCTCAACCCCAGAGGAAAGGTCCTCCCTGTGTCTCACACACAAGGTTCTCCCTTCCTGTGCTATGTGGCCACTGGAGTGTCCCCTGCTGGGCTTCAGGCAACTCTGCCCTCTCCTGAAGCCACCCAGGCACCTCCTGCACTTCTTCCAGCTGTCCACTGCCCAGCCCCCTCAGCAGTGACACTTGCCTCTGTCCAATTGCAAAGATCAATTTGTCTCCTGTGAATCGTGGTGTATTTGTTTCCTGTGGCTGTTATAACAAAGTGTCTCACACAAGGTGCCTTAAACAACAGAAAATTGCTATTTCACTCTTATCAAGGCCAGGAGTCCAAAATGAAGGTGTCAACAGGGTTGGTTCCTTCTCAGAGCTGTGAGAGAAACTGTTCCATTCCTGTCTCCTGGATCCTGGTAGACTCGGGTGCTCCTTGGCCATTTCCCCCTGTGATTTCACCTAGCTTTACCTTTGTAGGTGTCATTCTCAAGTCTAAGTTTCTTATCTTTATAAGGACACCAGCCTTATGCTGCTCATCTTTCAGGTTCTGTGACCAAACACTTGAGAAAAACAACTTCAAGGGGCAAGTTGCTTAGCTCACGATTTCAGGGGTTTTACTCCACGGTCAGCCAGCTCTCTTGTTTCCAGACCTGCGCTGAGAGAGAAGTATGGTGGAGGCATGGGGCAGAGGAAAGCTTATGAACTCACGGCAGCCAGGAAGCAGAGAGAGAGAGAAAGAGCCAGAGAGGAAAGGGCAAGAGACAAGATACAGTCCCCAAGTTCACATCCCCATGACCTCCCTTCAACTAGGCCCCACCTCCTAACTGCCCAATTACCCCTCAATAATGTTATCAAAATATGATCTCATTAATGACTTCATCTGTTGATGAAGTTAAAGCCCCCATGATCCAATCACCTTTAAAAGCCCCACCTCTTAGGATTTGTGCCTTTTACGAGACATTTTAGATCTAAACCATAAGCAGTCTTCTTGGGAACTAATTTTAACTTGCTTATCTCCATTAAGACTCAATTTCCAAATAACATCAGATTCTGAGGTACTGGGGCTCAGGAATATAAAAGTTTGGCAGGGGACACAGTGTCACCCATAACACACGGCTCACTCACTCACAGCTCCAAGGCACCCTTCTGGGCCCAGTGCGAGAGACCAGTGGCCTTGAATGGGGCTCTCTTTCTTGGAGCCTCATGATCACCTCCTACTCCATTCAAGAGTCTCCAGCTAGTGTGCTTGGTCACAGTCCACTGAGCCCTTCTTCTGCTCAGGGACTCCTGTTCTTAGTTAGAAGGACCCCACTGTCCCAGTACTACCTCCAATGCTCCAGCTCACAGCACAGCAATCACCAATGCCAAGCCCTAAGGCTGAATAAGGAAAGGAGCCCCATTCTGAGCAGTCTCAGCTCTGCTCACCTCCCCGTACTCCCTGGGTCCCCTTTCCTGGGCACCTCCAGCCCAGGCAGACTGGGACCAGTAATTTATAGTTGAAAGTTGAGAAACACAGAGATACTTCTTCCATCTGTGGGACCCCAGGCCTATTGTCTGAGCCATCTTTGTACCCCTAAAATTCAGAGGATTCTCCTGCAGGATGCACCTGGGACCTCCTAGGCTATTGTCGTAGGCTCCCCATGGAGTTTAAAATTAACTCACAAAAAGCCCTCTGAGCTCCCTGGCAGATTAATATGATACCTGCCAGCTGGTCACACCTGATGGCCACCACCTGGGGAATCAGCACAGGATGAGGCGCCTTCAAGAGCATAGTGTCTCCCATGTGGTTGTAGCCATGGGCTTTGCTGTGCTCTTGGAACAGGACTGCACTGTTCTCTTTATACTTACTTCCCCACTTTACTAAAAGGTACTGCTTCTCACACTCAGCCCCATCAGCATCTTCTACCTGCAACTTATTCTAAACTTCCAAAGGCACGTCTGCTCTAGACTCATCATCTTTCTTCTCTCCATCTCTAAACCACTAATTTCTGTTCTTCGTAATCACCCTTGTATAATGCCCTGCCCCAGTGTTCCCAAGGTCTGGTCTCCAAATGTGCAGCGTTGGCATTGCCTGGAAACTTACCAGAAATACGGTCCTAGAGCCCAGCCCTGGCCTTTCAGAATTAGAAATGCCAGTCTACAGACTTAACCATCCTCCAGGTGATGGCAGGATCCCACTGCCCAGCACCAGCCTGGCTGTCTATCTTCAAAGCAGCTGTTCACACAGCTCTGCCTGTTCACGACAGCCTCTACTACATGGCTGCCCTTCGTGTCACCTCTGCACGCACTTGCATAAACACCTTCACTACCTGCACCACATTTCCAGTGTAGAGGAGAAGGACAGACAGGGGGCTCCAGCCAGAATAGCAGGGTTCAAGTCCTGGCCCTGCCCCCTAGTCGCTGGATGATCTTGGACAGCTCCTGGATTTCTCCAGGAATCCATTCCCTCTACCTCAAAACTGGGGATACTTCTAAGATATCTTTTATGAGGTGATTGTGAAAATTAAATGATATATAAAACACATAGACTCATAAAGAGCAAAGAGTAAGTGCTAGAAAGTCTTCACTATTACTACTTCTATTGACATCCTGACACTGAGTTGCTGTCACTGATACCGACACTTCTATACCCACTGACACCCATACTCTGCCATTCCTGTCAACCTCCATGTGCCGCCCACCTGTGCTAACACCCACTTGGGTCTGTACCACCTGCTTGGAGGAACCTGCCATCACCGACTGCCACCTGCACTCACATCTCTAGACTTCACGCAACCTTGCCTTCTTATCAAATACACCCCAACATCAACCCCCTCCTCATGGCATCTACATTCTGAAGAGCAAACTTCAAAGTAGAACCTGTCCCCATAAGCCCAGCCAGCCAGGGACAGGTAAGACAGTGCAAAGCAACATCTCCCTCCTGAGACATGAACCCCCCCCCCCACTCCTCCCTGGGTCCAGAGGCCCTCAAAACACTTGAAGCCCTGAGATGGTCCTTATGGATCCTGGTCACCTTGGCATGGGAAGCATGTGGCTGGCCCAGGACCTCCATTTGCCCTATGAGTAAGGGTAAGAGGCTGCGATACTGGGTGGGTATGGGCAGAAACAGGAGATCAGAATGTAAGGGAGGGAAGAACCTGAGGGAGTCTCCACCATGTCCAGCCCCCACCCCAGCTGCCTGCCGCAGCTAGCTAATTAACAACTGTTTAGTTGCTCTCACACCCTGGAGTGAAATCATTACTTTTCTTAATGATCTTGCTCATTAAACAACTTCGTTTTCCACTTCTACTTCCAGCTCCCTGATCCTGGAAAGAACAGTGTTAGCCTCCCCCTCCTGGAAGATCCCCCTCACTGCCAGTCTCTGCCTGGGTCCCAACCCCTGCATGGGTCCCATCTGTTATGAGTAATGAGGAAGATGGTGCTTTGTCCCCCACTGGAGGGCAGACACAGTTGTTGGCAGCAACACTGACACAAGCCATCAGTGGCCTGGCTATGGCCCGGCCACCCTGAAGGTCACCTAAAAACAACCACATGCCTGCAGCTCTTCAAGCAGCCTGGCCACAGGCACCTGTTAAGCCTGTACACAGGAGACCGGGAGAACCAAAGGGTTTAGAGCCCCAAAAATAACCAGCTGCAAGTAATAACCTTCCTCACCCTACAGGTAACACAGTAAGCCTCCTGTCTGTCTCTCAAAGAGCCCCAGTGGACTTGGGCCCCAACTGCCCTTTGTCCTTCCTTCTTTCCCTGTCTTATTTTCCCCACTCACCCTCTGTGTTGCCCCTGAGGACCCCAACAGCCATCCACTCCCACAGCATCTGTGTACTGAAGAGCAGTCTCCCAAAGGGTTGACCCTGGGTCTGCTTCTCCCAGAATCCTTCCTACCCCAAACACAAGGTCCCAGGCTAGGCTCCTGCTGCTAATAGGCACAAGTATGTGGCCACCCCTGGGGTGATGGGAGTACCGCTATCCCTGTGACCAGCACCTCCTCCTCTAGGTGCTCAAGCCACAGACTCCTCACATGCTACCTCCAGCAGCTGCCACTGAGCATGTCATGGCAGGGATGCTTGCTACACAGCTCTGGGGCCCTTTCTACGCTCCTCATGGCTCACACAGTCTCTGCTTCCCGGCTCATCCGTTCTCCCTCCATACTTCATTCACCACATGGCTCACTCTAAAATATAAATACGATGCAGCTCATTCCTTCCTAAACCCTCCAGCAGCTCACATCAGATTTTAAACGATCAACTCAGATACCAGCCCCCAGGCTTCCTCCCTCAGTGAATCCAGAGGCTAAGTGTTGGAAGCACCCAGGCCAAGCACTGCACTCTTTGTGTGGGCTGCGGTGTGCGCAAGTAGCACTACTATTATCACCCTCATTTTATAGCTGAGAAAAGTACGGCACAGACTGGCCCAATCATCCTATAAGGACACAGAAGTAACAAGGATTGGATTTGAAGTTCAAAACCTGCCTTCTTCACTTCTACCATACTCTTCTGCCTCCCTTGGGGGACCCTGGAAACCCCGCACGAAACTTACGCGCTAAGCTTCTGCTGATACCAAAGTACTCCACTCTGACATTCTACTTGGGCCAAAGGAGCAATTCCAACCAACACCTATAGAAGGATCAAACTTGGTCTGCCAACATCCTAGTGCTTTACAAACTCAAACTCATGATGCTCTACAAGGTAGGTACCTGTTCTAGCATCATTTTCAGATGTAGAAACTGAGGCAATAGCTTGCTCAAGGTCATACAGCTAGCAAATGACAGTGGTTGGACTTTGAAGTCAGGCTTCCTGCTGCCAATCTGTGATTATAATCAGTGAGTCATACAATCCCCTGCCATCCGGCTGCCTAAGAACTTGGTACAGAAGCCACGGAACAGGCTTGGAAACCAGGCTCCTCGTACGCCATGCGCTGCATGGTGGAAAAACGCCACCCTCTGTTTCAATTCCCTGTTAAACCTGACCTTCCAAACGTGACCATGGTGAGAATGTGATTAATGAGCCAATTATTTCTGTGGAAGACATTGTGCAAAATAAATAGGCCATTTCCCTTCAATTTACTGTTTTAATAAATAAATAGCACTCCATGCTATGGTTTTGTTTATTGCTGCTCATACCTGAAAGTTTGTGATGAATCTTTGTGTTGTTCTCTTCCAAAATTAATCAGATCTGCCTGATGATTTTGAAATATAAGACCATACTTGTCCTTCTATGTTAACATCATGACACTAGGTGGGGTCCAGGGGATAGGTGGGCCTGCAGGAAGGGTGAGCGGAGGACAAGGGCCCCAGAGCTCTGGATCTACACCCACAGAGCCCTCCCAGGACCCACAGGCTTGCACGAGGGCACTGCTCTCAGGGAGGCTCAGGGTGTGGCTTCCTGATTCACAAATCCAGAAAAACCACCATGAGTGGCAAGAGCATGGTGACAGGCAGAAACTTCTCTTTCATGGTTAGCAGCTTACATGGGTAGCAGCTTAATGGGGACATTGGACAAGACCATTTCACCCAGATCCCTCGAAATGGTCCAAAATCAGACAGGTCTGTAGCGTCTCTCCAGGAGTCACAGGGTTCACATGGTCACTATCCTGCTGGCTATCATCTGTAGTCTGCAAACTCATGTCTGTCATAAAGTACTCACTGTATGTGTCAATCAGAATGGAAAAGTCAACTTGATTGGCTTTGGGATCCACCAGGAGATTTGCAGAGCACATTTTTGGTTGTGTCTGGGTGGAGTACAGAGGGATGTATGGTCAGCCCTTCACCCCTTCATCTTTGGTGCTGGTTCTGTGCTCTGCTTCCTGGGCATCATGAACTAAGCAGTTTTGCTCCATTATGCCCTAATAATCATTCTGCTTTGGAACCAACTTACCATGGACTGAATCTCCTGAAACTGTGAGCCAAACTCTTCTACTTTAAACTGTGAGTATCTGGTATTGTATGTCTGTGGCAAGCAAGCTGACTGATCATCTGGAAGGATGCCCTCTGTGTGATGGTAGGTTACCAGGGCCCAAAGGGACCAAGTAAAAGAAACTCAGCAAGCAAATATTCATGACTGTGTGTTGATTCTCTACACACTGTGACATGTACTTCATTAAGTTTCATGATAGCTCATAAGATAAAATTAAATATCCATCCTAGAGTGAGAAAGGAAGTTCAGATGGTATGAGTTCCTAACTCAAGGTCTCAGAAGAGAAGTGGAAGAGGAATAGTTCAGACTAAATCTGGGACTTCAGACTCCAAGGTCCGTGTCATTGTTTTTTATATAGACTGTTGGCCTTCATATCCTCTCATTCTGACTGCACCAATTTAACCAATGGCACATTTGACCATTTGAAGGAAAAAATTTGCCTGTACTGAATATGTACAGACATTTTTCTTGTCATTGTTTCCTAAACAATATAGCACAACAGCTATTTACATAGAATTTACATCATATTACATGTTGCAAGGAATGTAGAGATGATTTAAAGTGCATTGGAGAATGTCCATTGGTTGTGTACAAATACTATGTCACTTTCTGAAAGGATCTTAGATTTTTGTGTCCAAAGGAGTCCTGGAACTAATGACCCAATGAATACTGCAGGAATAACTGTACTCTGTGTGTGTGTGTGTGTGTGTGTGTGTGAGAGAGAGAGAGAGAGAGAGAGAGATCTGCCTGGGACAGTCAGAGAACACTACAGAGAAGAGGTAATGATTATAACCTGTGCTTTGTTGGATGGACAGAAGTTTATAAACTGCAAAGGCAGAGAATGACCTGTCAACTGGGAAGAAGTGTTAAGTCTGACTTAGAGTAATGGCGTGGGAAAGCTGAAGAGAGAAATTATGAACTATGGTAAATGACTAGATGTGAGGGGGAAAGGGAGTAACAATCGGACATCACCAGCACCCTTCACCTACGTCCCTTGGCAGCGAGGGGATGTGTCTCACGTCCTCCCCAAGTCTCCCCTTCACTGTCTCCTCCAGGATCTGCACAACACCAGTCCATGCAGCAAAGGCTAGGACAGCAAGCTGACTCCCTGTCTCCTTCATGCCTCGGCTGCCCAGTGCCCTGCAGACCTCTCTGATGTGTGAGCGTTAGCAAAGGGGAGCTTCAAACACAGCCACACGCCATGATTTCCACTTGTTCATGCATTATAAAGCTTCCTCTGGCCCAAGAGGAAACACAAACGCAAAGCTAACCTCCATAGGGACCTGTTCCAGACTGGATTCAGTCAGGGGCTAGGTCTCCAGTGCCCTGGGGCATGTGTTCTGCAGTCTGTGTGACACCTTCACACTGACACCACTGCCACCTCCTTCCCTGTCACCTTGCCTGGCCCAAACCCCTCCACACCAAAGCTTCCCAGCACGTGACCCAATGCATCCAATTCCCAACAAATCACTAGGAGATTGTAATGTACATATTTGGGGGACGCCTGCTGCAGACTGATCCGCTTAAGATTCCCCCAGCTAATGCTGACTGGGTGTTTGGAATTCAGCTCAGAACTCATCTCCTCTGAACCCCAAGCCAGCAGAATCAGGCCAGCAACCTTTTTGCAGGCACTAAGATTAGCCATCTGCTCCTCTGCCTCCTCACCAGACTGTGGAGCCCTGTGACAGCCTGAGCCTTCAGCACCCACTCGGGTTTCTAGAAGGGGCAGAGGGAATGGCATGGGTGTACTTGTCCGCCTCCTCCCCCATGGGTGATAATTAGACTGAGCCCACTCCCCACAGACTCAGCCTCTAAATTTCGGGCTGGTTCTGAGTCACAGCATCGATTCTTGAACGCAGGAACAAACAGGTATGGGTTGGGTTTGCACCGTGATTCCTGGCTAACCATGAACCCAGAGGGACTGTGGCCTTGCGTGGCCTGGAACACCACCAGCCCCACAGTTCTCTCTCCCTGGAGCTGAGAAGTTCGTCTGTCTACAGGATCACCCTTCCCTGGGAACCTGCTCGCCATGACCCATCCGTCAAAGCTCAGGACTCCAGCCCTCTATGAATGCAAGAAGAGCAATGCCAGTTTTACCTGTATGCATGTGTATGTGTGTGTGCGTGCATGTGTGTGTACCAGCGAAGGCTTGTGTGTGCATGTGTGCTTATGCATAAATAAGGATATTTTTACCCCCTAAGTAGTACTTGGCAATGAGCTGTAGAATGAGTCTGTATGTTTGCGCACACATGTGTTTTGTGCATGTTTCTATATCTATGTTGTAATGTACATGAGGTGTTTTTTGTTTAACACTGGTGTGAGTAGGGCTGTTTTCTTTCCCTTTGGTATTTATTTTATTCTCTTGAACAGTTCTTTGGAAAGTCCTCATGGACTTCTCAGAATCACTTACCTGTCCTGTCCCTCCTACCAGGCTATGAGATCCTTAAGAAGAGAGACGTAATTAGAGTTATTCTTGTATCCCTTGCTTCTACAGAGTATCTGACATAAATGTGTGTGTGCCTTTCTTCCTTCCTTCCTTCCTTCCTTCAATATACACACACTAACCTCCGCCTGTGTGCCACATGCTGAGGATACAACAGTCGGTCAAGAGAGACACTGTCACTACCTCATGGTGCTTACCGTTTAGTGGGAAAGACCAGTATTAATCAAATAATTAAGCAAAGTATTAAAATTGCACCACAGTAAGTACCACAAAGAAGGCACACACAGAATTCTGACAGAGTATGATTGATTAAACCAGGCAGGGAAACAAGGGCAGAATCCAAGGAAGTGACGAGCAGGAGTACACTTGAGAACCATTTCCTGCAGGCCAGAGAACGGCCTGACCTGTCATCCTGAGAGGTAGGAGGGAAGGCCTGGAAGAAGGGGGCCCATTAAGGGGGTCCTGGAAGAGGAGGGGTGCCAGGTGAAGAGAGGGTGAAGGTAGCCCACCATGAGGACCTTTATTAGCTTTGTGGAAGACAGGGTCTTTATTCTTAGAGTGAGAGGACCCCAGAAATTTCAGACTGGCAGGTGACATCATCTTCCAGTCTTATCAATTGACACTATTATTGTCTCTCCCATTTTACAGTTGAGAAAACCAAGGTACACAAAGGTCAACTCATCCTAAAAGGCCTGCTTTCTGAGCTGTTTCTAGCTGCCAAGAGAAGTAGACTGGAGAAGACAAATACCTCAGGGGTAGATGGGGCAGGAAGCGGGAATGATGGTCACTTGGAAGAGGGTGATGGCACTGACGATGCAGAGGAGACTGAACTGCAGGGACGTGAGGGGACAAAGCAGACAAACAGTACCGTGGAACAGGGCACAGCACTGAGGACACAAAGAGGCTCCTTCACTGGAAGGGTGAACACTTCAATAGCAGTTTGAGAGGCAAGATCCTGAGCACAGTCGTAAAGCTGGGGGGTTTGGGACCACTTGAGGTGGCTGAAGAATCTTCCAGAGGGATACATGGGCCAGGACCACACACACAGATTCATAATTGTGTCCTTAAATTGATGTCCCTCACGTCTCTCTTCTTTCCACTATTTCTTTTTCTCAAGAGATAATGATGGTTCTTAGAACACCTAGAAATAGACCTGCCTCAACTTGGACAGAGGCTTTCGAAGTGAGAAGGTGCCATAAACCCAGGCCATTACCAACTGCCAGCTGCACAGAGTTGTACAGCTCTCGAGAGGCTCTAATTCACCGGAGCGTCACATAACCTAAGAGGACTGCACGCATTCAGGCTCCACGGCTCATTCGGAGGGATCAGGTATCGGATCACGTATCGGAAACTTTCTTATTATCATCTGCTTTCCGGAAGGTCTTGGGACTGCAAAAACCCTCCTTATAAGACGTGAGAATTCAACACACTTTATATCTATCCTTGAGCAAGAATTGGAAAATGCAGCAGAGGCACAGAAAACTTTGCCCTTGCCCTTGAAGACATCATTGTCTAGGAAACGAGAGGCCCTGTGATTATGAGTGACAGTGTGGTCAATGCTATATGAGCCCCTTTTCAACAATATTTCTCTGGTTATGAAAGTGGCAAATGTCAAGTGTAGAAAATGCATAATACAGAACATAAAAAGCAAAAGAAAAGGTATCCATGATCCACCTAGAGGTAAGTAACTTTCAATTACTTAAGACAATAAATTGCTTTCTATGTATAGGCTAGTTTTACTTGGAGACTATAATCTGTGATCAAGAGAGTCTTGATGGATTAAAGTTTTTGAGAACGGAAACAATTAAATTATACAAAGTTCTTAACATAGTACCTGGAATAGAGTAAGTACTCAATAATGCTATAAACACCACCTGCTATTATTTGTTTCATCTTTTGGTCCGGTGAGGCCAGCCACACAGCAGACTTGACATACCTAAGAGTTTTTGAGAAGAAAACTAACCCAAGGGGTAGAGAAAGCCAAACAAGGCAGAGAGAGAGAGAGAGAGAGAGAGAGAGAGAGGAGAGAGAGATTGTTCCTGTTCTTGGGTGAGTGCTGGAAAAATAAGATAAAGTACAGTTTCTGCCTCAAGGATTAATCACCTTTAAAAATTCTTTACTTATTTAATTTTAACTCATCAAATTATACCAATAGCATCTGTGGCTTCCTCGGATGAAGCAAATGGACCTTCATAAAACATTAATCGTAACTGTGTTCCTCTGCCCTTCTCTTAGCCTGCTGAGGTAACCAATGTCTAAAAGTCACGCTGAGAACCACTGTTCAAGGGAAAACCACACAGATTTCAGCTGATGCCTTTGTAAATCCTTGTCTCTCAAGTTAGTCTGCCAGAAAGCAAAAGCCATAATGAAATCTGCCCAGGAGGTGGATGCCTTTGCTGGAGGTGTTCTTACTGACCCTGTCTCCCTGTGAAGACACCCACTGTGAAGCTCACCCCCGATTCCTGGACCCTGCATCTCTTTGGGAGGTGGGCTGGGGTCAGATGTGAGCTCTGGCTTATCTGAAATATCTTTCGTCCTTTTCCTCATTTTTCTTGTGAACCGTTAGCAAGAGAATTCAGGTCTCAGCATTCTGTGCTGCCCTGATCTAAAGCAATCTTCGTTGATAAAAGGTCCAAGCACCATTCCCCAATTCATTATATAAACCCCTGGTTTCAATCCAACATCTGAAAAGTTGCATCTCAGACATTTGACAGGTCTGAGTATCCCTAAATTCTTTTGAGTTCCAGAAGGATAATAGTGTAGGTAATAAGATCATGGGTCAAAGAAATTATAAGAGAACAGTACATGCAACTCGATGGCAGTACTTTTGAAAACCAAGAGAAAAAGGACAATTTTCTACCAAAATACAAATTATCTAAATCGATCCAAGAGACATCAAAATCCTGAATGACCATGGAAAAAATTGAAAGGGTTTTGAAGATCTTTCACTGAAAAACAGCCAAGACTACGTAGTTTAACAAAGTCTTACTTAAATTTGAAAAGCAAGTAATTTCTGATATTAAAAATGTTTCAGACCACTTAAAAAGTATAAAAAACATGAACAAATTTAATCTCTTCAGGTGAAAAAATAACCAATTCATTTTATGAAATTTATATAATATTAATATTAAAATTAGCAAAGACAGGACAAAAAGGTGACAGCAAAGACTAGTTTTACAGATTACATAAAATAATACAGAAATTGTCAATAAAAATTTACAAATAGAAACCAGTGTATTAAAAAATTTGCTATAACTAAGAAAGAATTATGTGAGGACTGGGCAAGGTGGCACACACCTGTAATCCCAGCACTCAGAAGGCTGAGGCAGGAGAATCGTTGTGAGTTCGAGACCAGCCTGGGCTACTTAAAGTGAGCTCAAGACCAGCCTGAACTGCATAGTGAGACCCTGTTTCAAAAAAGGCAAAAAAGAAAAATAAAGAGAAAGAAAGAAAGAAAGAAAAGAAAAGAAAGAAGAAAGAAAGAAAGAAAGAAAGAAACAAGAAAGAAAGAAAGAAAGAGAAAGAAAGAAAGAAAGAAAGAAAGAAAAAAGAAAGAAAGAAAAGAAAAGAAAGAAGAAAGAAAGAAAGAAAGAAAGAAAGAAAGAAAGAAAGAAGAAAGAAAGAAAGAAAGAAAGAAGAAAGAAAACAAGCAAGCATTATGTGAAATACAGAAGTCTGGATCAATATAAGGAAATCTATAAAACTAGTCCAGTATTGAGATAGCCATATGATCATATCAGTTGGTGCTGAAAAATCATTTAATAAAATTTGGGACATATTCTTCATAAAATCTTAAAGTCATGCCTTAAGAAGAAATAGGAAAGCCGGGGATTTAGCTCAGTGGCATAAGTGCCTGCCTGGCAAGCACTAGGTCATGAGTTCCACCACCAGTACCAAAAAAAAAGAGAGGAAGAAGAAGAAGAAGAAGAAGAAGAAGAAGAAGAAGAAGAAGAAGAAGAAGAAGAAGAAGAAGAAGAAATAGGAAGGATGAATGACATGATTTGGGGATGACAATGCACAAAGTGTATACCATTTTTGCAGCCTGATTGATGTGTTCTGAAGTTTTGTTTTAGTTATTTTTCTTCTTCTTCATTTTTTTCCTTGAAATAAAATGGATTTGAAAAAAGATGAAAAAATAGGAGGAGATAGAGAAAGAAAAAGACTACTTAAATAGAAAGGTCTATTTATCAAAGCTACCAGTCAACATCATTATTAACTAAGAAACACTAAGCACATTTGTACTAATCTATATATCCAGACTAATCAAATTATTGCCCTAAACACACACTCACCCCAGAGCTAGGAGGGCAGGAACAGACAGAGCAGCAGAACAAAACAGAGAATTAAGAAATACATTATATCATTTACAGAATTTGAATATAAGACAAAGATTGTATTTCTATCCAGAGAAGAAAATATTATATTTAATAAGTGGCCCCAGGACAACTGGCCAGCCATGTGAAAACCAAGTTGAACCCTTCTACTCTAAATTAAAATCCCAAAAATGAATTAAAGACTTTTATGTAAAAAGAGTAATAATAAAAAGCTATAGAAGAGAATAGGCATACAGGAAAAAGCAATTTTAATCCAAACAGCAGATAAAAGAATACCTATAAAATATACAGTCTAAGAAGAAAGACATCTCACCATAAAATCAGCATGGAAATAAATAGGCAACAAACAGAAGATGTGTTTAAATTCTAGCAAGCATATGAAATGATTCTGGAAGCCCTACATGGTCAAAAAATTGCAAACAAAAATAAAGAGTAAGATGTATAATCATTTTATACTCATCAGACTAACACAATTCAATAGTGCATACTACCTATTGCTGGTGCGGATGTGGGGAAAAGGCACACTCACACGTTACTGGTGGAAATGTGAATGTCTACAATCAAAATGGATTAGGCAGTATTGATCACAAGTAAAACACATAACTTCAAGTTTGGAAACTTATCCTCTATCAAAACACTGCAGGCATACTGATACATATATAAAAATGTTTGTTGCTGCATTATTTGCCAAAGAAAATGTTATGGTTTGTGTTTTGATTTACCCCAAAAACCTCATGCAGTTATGGGGGCAGGTTTCTAGAATTTGTAATTAATTCATGGTCCAATGTTGGGATTATGGGTGTGAGTACTACACCCACCCTAAAGTGAGTATGGCCTACATACAATGTAAGACATCAAAAGAGTTTTCTCTTTGCTCTCCTTCCTTTTTGTTCTTGTTGTTTTTTCTGTCTTCTACCGCCATGAACTGTTGCCCTCTGCCATGCCACCCTGCCTTGGAGCCAACTGGTTATTGACTGAAACTTCCACAAACTGTGAGCTAAATAAACATTTCCTTCCTTTGTTTTGGGTGTCAGATATTTTGCTAGAGCAAGGAGAAAAAAGTAACCACCACAGAAAACAAACAAAAAAGCAGAAATAAAATGAATGTTCAGCATAAAAGAATAGGGGAAATTTTGACAGACTCTCACCAGAAAATATGTGCAACCTCTGGAAAGGAGTGGGGTTTCTCTGAGGTCCATGATAGGTTTTTGTAGGTCCGTCGTACAATCGTGAGCAAGAAAAGCAGAATGCACATATTACACAATCTGTTTATGGTCAACTAAAATAAATACATGGAGGGAAATATAGGAGGATAGACTCTAGACTGTTAATTAAAGTAACAGGGAGATGGGTGGGTAATGTGGGTACTGAGAAAAAAAAAAGTAAAGTAAGAGAAGGAAGAGGGAGGGAACATGTGCTCTGGGTTCAGACAGCATCTTCTTCGCTTATAAAGTGGAGATGACCATAGGACCTCGTTTGGAAGAGAGTTTGGGGGGTTAGTGCCTGGCACTCAATAAGTTATAATTGTTATCATCACTGGATCATGGTGGTTATTCCAGGGTCAGAGCCTTTCCCAGCCATGACCATGACCGGTCCCAGGGCAGCAATGCCAGACGCCAGGGGCTCAGCTCACTCTCGTCCTCTAACCTGGGGGCCCTTTCATCCAGCTACAACCCTCCCCCAGCCAAGATCACAGGCCCTTCCCTTTTAAGAATGTGAAATAATTAAGGGGCGGAAGAAAGCTCGGGCAGTGAGTAAGGCGCTAGAGTCTCGAATTCCCACCCAGTCTTGGCCTCTGCCTCCACCTCAAGACATGTTTTCCTAGTAGGTACCTGGATCCCTGGGGCTCCTGGTATCCCTGGACAAACCACCTCCTCTGATGCCTTATGAGTTGAGCTGACCTCTCCTCCACTGGATGTATCAGTTCTAAGAACTTTTGCAGGTGCCCACCTGCCCCTCCCTGGGTGCTGCCCTGGACAAGCAGCCAGAGGAGCTATGTGTCTGATCCTCCACATCCCTTCCAAGGTGAAAAGCCTGAACCTGAGCTTTCCTTCCTAACAGGCTCCAAGCTTCTGTTTGCAGTAAAACCAACCTGTTTTCCAGCCAAGTGACCTAGGATTGGACAAGACTGATGCACAAGCTGATTAGTTAGAACCAGGCAGGGCTCTTATTTCGCATTCCCTTCAGACCTCCAGTTCCTGTAGGAAACCCTGCCGTGATAACCAATATAGAAAACCATCTTCATTCAGGGAAGTCATTTGCTCTTTCTCCAACTGCTGCATTTACCCATGCCCTGTGGAAACTCCTTTGCCAGCCTGTTACTGATATCTTAAACAGAAACTAAAGCCCAGTTTCTTTGGATCATATTTGGTTTGGTTTGGTTTGGTTTTCATCCAGTCTTGTGTAGTTTGTTTTAAAGCACTAATCTTAGATCCAAGTTAACTCTGTCCCCTCCTTTGCCCACGTTTGGTCCACTGGTTACCTTCAGCGAGAAGGTGGGCACTGTTCCTTCTGCCCTCTTCTCCAGTGACTGGGGCCCAAGAGAAGCAGTGGCAGAAGGGAAAGCATCTCCTGCCCAAATCAAACTGCTGCCCGCCTTCCTGTACTCAGGGCCCTCGGCGAGGCAAGCATGTGACACATACTGCTCCCCTTTCCTCTCTGCAGCAACACGCCCACAGTCTCCAGGCTGACGTGTTGGGAAGACAGCAGAGCCAAACTGCCTTTCCAGAGCATTTAGGGCCCATAGACCACCTGTCTCACCAAACACGAGAATCAGAGGCTGCTCTTCTTGTGCCTTCTGCCCACTGGCTCCCCCGGCCCTGCTCCGCCCTGCGGATGCAGGTAAGTTTGATGCCTGAGCACCCTTGGAAGAGTCCGCCCCAGGAATGAGCTAGAAGTCAACCCTTTGCTAGGGTCCTGCCATTTCCTTTGGATCACTTTCACTGGGCTGGGTGCAGAGTAGAGAACACTCCTTCTCTCCTCTCCCAAGGGAAGAGAAAAGTCAGCCCCAAAGACCTCTGCTCTCTTTTGCAGACCTGAAACAGCATCCTGCAAGGACAGCTCATGTGGTCCCATTTAGAAACACGGAAACGTAGCACTATTGATTTCAACTTTAGGTCTTTACTAACAGTTTCAAGAAAACGGTAAATTCTCATCAATATTCCATTACAGAAAAATAAGCCCTTGGCATTGAGCTATGGAATTCTTTAAGAATATGGCTGCTCAGTCTAATCTCAGAAACTCTGGGACGCAGAAGGAATGTGGGTCAGTTGAGGAGACAACCAAAGCCACCCCATGTCCCCACACACTTGTCATATCCCCATTACTGGGCTTGTTTGTGCATATTTCCCGCCATGACCTCATGAAACCTGATCTTCCAGGCTCCATTCTTGCATGGAGCCTTCTTCACACGGTAAACGAGATCCCTGGAGCAGCATCCTGGTGTCGGTCCCTTTCACCGAGTCATCTGAGCTGTGGCCAAGGAAACCTTGGAGGTGGCTGTCCTGTATAAAGTGTGGCCTTCAAGCTCTGGACTCTTGTCTGCCCCGATAGCAGATCAGCTGCCTCAGGCCTCCACCTGTCAGGCAGCTCTGTCTGGGGATACTCTGCTGGCCTGGGGACTTCTCATCTGCCACTGTGGCTGTGCTCATCGCACATCTTCAAATCATACCTCTCCTAAGCTAAGATGGCAATTCAGCTGCAATGAGCAAACCCAGTTTGAGACCCTAAATGACACCACCTTAGTCACACTGGCAGAAATTTTGGCCCTCGAATCAATCTGTAGAACAAGTAAAATTGTCAACATCCGGGAATGTGTTTAGAAACTTGACAGGGTCTATGGTTAAAGCCTGTGGATTCTGCATCCACCTCAGAAATACTCTACTTCCAGAGCAGTTTCTTTCCTAACTAGCTATCTTCTGAAAGGACCAGATGTCTTTCTCATTATTGTGTCTGCTTCACCCCCACCGGAAGAAGTTCCCACCTCATGGAGCCTTTGACTCCTCACCCAAAGGCTAGCCCTATCCAGGTACCATATCAATTCCTCCCACCTCAGCCCACATCACTCAGGGCTGAAGCATTCTCTGGCACTACATCTATTCGGGATGTAGTTCCCTGACCATAACCAGAACATAACCACAATTTATAGTTCCCTCCAACCAGCTCCTAAATCAGAGATCCTCAGCAGCCCCACTGTGCATATCTTGGTCCTGTCGTCTAGGTCCCTGATGCAGATGCCTGCTCCAATCATTTGGCAAGTTGAGGCCTCATCTCACTTCACTGCCAACACTATGCTGCAATCTGCCATCTGCCTGGGGACTGATGTGAACCACCTAGCGGGCTCTCCCCATGGTGCTGGGCTGGGACTCAAATGAGAGTCCATGCCTTCATCACTGACTGAAGAAACACTCAGAGAGCCGCAACCTTTCCTGTGCCCTAAGACACAGAGGTAAAAGAGACAATGTAATTCCTACTTTCAGGAGAGATACAAAAGCCCACCGCAGGACAGGTATGTGTCCCCAGGTTGTGCTCTGTGGGATGGGCTGGTAAAGTCCAGGTTTTCCATGTGACAGCTTCCACCATGATGGAAGGAGGTGGCTGCTGTTGTGAGAGCAATGTGAACTTGGAGCTCTTGGAACTTGTGCCTGCAATCAATCACCTGCAGTGCCTGGCATAAAGCACCACACTGCATGGTCATTCATGTTGTCCCCCCAACCCTGAAGTTTCAGGGGGCTGAGATGGTCACTCCATCTGTCCAGTCCATTGGTGCAGCGTATTCTGCCATTCCCTCCAGGTGGGGGAACAGCTACTGCCCTATCTGCCTCACTCTGCTGTGGCTTCTACTTGCAGCCATAGATGGGCGCGGATGTGTGCCACTTGGTCTGGGTACAGCACCCTGGGCGCCCATCTCTCCATTCTTGGGTCCAGTTTCGGGAGACCTTTCCGTGAGTGTCTGGGACTAATAGTTCAAATCTGAGGACCCGCAATCGCATGGCTAACAGTAGACTGAGCAGAGGCGCCAAGCACTGAACATGCCTGTGTGCCCATTTCGCTAATGAGGAAACTGAAGCACATGTGATGAATGGACAGAGCCTGCTTCTCACTGGAACTGCTGTCCTGTGTAGTAAGAACAGCAACCTGAAATCAGAAGCACCAGAATCCTGCAGAGGAGGTGTGGAGGCCGTGGCTCCCAGGTTTCTGCACAATGTTGGGGGTGGAAACAGAGGAGAATTCAAGACTGACACCTGACTTTTCTAAAATGTTTCTGCTGATGCGTTGTGTTTTTCATCTCTCTTTTCAGAAACTCCACTGCCAAGCTAAGCAGTATCTCAACCTTGGCTACATGTTTAGAATTGCCAGTGGAGATTTTTAAAATTCTGATACCCAGATCCAGAGAAGCAGAATCCCTAGGTGTGGGACTCAGGTATCCATGTTATTTACAGCTCCATGGATTTAAGGTAAGATTTGATCCTTTCTCTGGAAAGCTTTGTGGCTCAAAATGAAAGTGCATATGGCAATCAAAATCCTAATTAGCAAAATATAAGTAGCTAATCACAACTTCCCACCTGGGGCAGGAGCCACCTGGGAAAGAGGGCCTCTGTCAGCAGGTCAATGAGAAATATGTGTGACTGTCAACAGGGTCATAGAACACCTGACCCAAATTCCCTTGAGCATGGTGGAACTAAAGCATGGCTTGGAAACCTCAGTGGCAGAATTTGCTGTGAGGAAGCTGAAGGTATTTGATCCATAGAGAAGTAAAGCAATTCCAGAGACTGCAGGTGCTGCTGACAGCGTGAATGCCTCTTGTGGGTAGAACAGAAACATTACAAACAGAGAGCGGCCACTGGAACAGAGTCAGCTCTTTTGGGTCTGGTGTTGGGCAGAGAATATTCTCCTCTTGGCTACATCATCCAATACAGCAACCCCATGGCCCGGTGCGCACATCTGAAGTCTGGTATCAGAGCAGAAAATAAAAATGCTCTGAAGCAGAAATTCCTGGGATTGAAATCTTTCTTGATGTTCGCTCGCTTGGAGTGTAACTACCCCCTTTGAGACTGTCTTTATCTGTAAAAGGGAATCATGTATTCATTGGACAAACATCTATTGAGCATCTGCCATGTACCAGGCATTGTTTAAGATGCAGAGGATGAGGGAGAACTACACGAACACCCTGTCTTCTGGGGGGGTTTGTGTGTTGTTTAGTTGAAATACAAAGCAAACTAATAGATAATCAAATGATATAGGAAGCACTATGAAGCTGTGTAAAGCAGGGAAAGAAATAAGACAACTAGAGAGTGGGGAGGGGAATTTTATTAGGTGGTCAAAGAGTGGCACCTGAAAAGGTGGCCTCAGAGCAACAACCTAAGGAGAAAAGGGGCAAGACAGGCAAAATTGGCCAGACAGAGGGAGGAATAACTGCAAAGGCCCTGAGGTGAGGATGGGCCTATGGTTGGGAATAAAGTTATCTGTTGTCTAGGGTCAACACACACATGCATACTTATATGTGTGTATATTTAACTACATAAGTATGTATATGTTTAGTTGTGTATACACATATTCACACATATGTAATCTTGGGCAGAATGCCTGGGAATCCCTAAACACAGTTAAATAATAGCAACCATCCTTCCCAGAACAAAGGGACTGTTGCCTCTTTTGGGTTGCAGAAAGGGAGCTACTTAAAGCTTTGTTTGTGGCCTTTACAAGCTCATCCAGGCTGAGACCAGAGACAAGTGTTCCACATGCTAATGACAGGAGCCAGCTTGGTAAAGAATGAAATCAAAACTTCCTACTGAGAAAGATGTCCTTTTTTGCTTCTCTGATGAGCCCATTAGTTGCACTACTTTGTGGAAAGTGATTCTGAATCTGTCCCAGGGGCACCCTAACTCCTCCCTCCCAGGGACATCAGAATCTCCATATTACTGTCAGCCCAAAAGAAGCTCCAGACACTCCAATCTGTAGTCTAATGTCCTAAAAGATCTGAGAATGGAATCTCAGTTTCTGGTGAGGAACCAAGGATGGAGACAAAACCAAACAGACTCAAAAGAGCACCAAATGGAACCAAAGAATGTCTGGAGTTTTGCAAGCTGCTTCTCCAAAACCTTTCCTCCAAATGGGCAGGAAACTGATCAGTACAGGTCACACACACCGGAGTGCCCATAAAACCTTCCTGTGTCTACCTCAGGATCCACTATGGCAAAGGCTATTGAGGAGGGAGAACCAGGGAGGGAGGCACAGTTTCGACCCTTGAGTCAGTTTGGGAGAAAAGCATGCTAGAAGCATATTGTTTCCCTGCTTTTATAAATCTTTGTGAGCTAAGCCCCAGCCACAATTATCTCAGTTATCCATGCTTAATACAGCCTAACTTGGACCAAGTGCCTCTCCAAACGTCTCCAGCTCCATGAAGTGTGAAGGGAAGAGAGCACCTTTCATCGTGGACTAACCAAACTGAAGTCCTGCGTCACAGCTACATGGTGGGGAGAAAAGGAAAGAGTAGGCCAATGTGCACAGGGTACACAACCAGGACTGAAAGCGGCAAATGTTTCTCCCTCACATCTCACTGGCTGGAATCCAATCTGAGCTCAAATACTAACTGGAAGTTACGAAATGAACTATCCCTATGTCACCACACTAGTGTTGAATCCACCATGCTCATCTTTGTGCCTACTGGGTAGAACCATTGCTTGTCGAGACCAGCAAAGAGGAACCTGCCATCACCATATGGAGAAAAAAATCCAAATGACCATTCCTACTGTCCTCCACTTGTTAGCATGTGGTGTCCTCTGAGTATGAGTGATGAAGTCCAGGCTCAGCTGGAAGGTCATGGTCGGAGGTTTTCACATCTGAGGTTCTGTTCTGATTTGATTTCACTTGGCATTTCAAAGGCTGTGTAGGAGTTTGGCTCAAGTGCTGATAGAAAATTGTCCACAAAAATATCCCTCTTATACTTAATATTCCATTAAGTATTGGTCCAGCAAGCATTGAATTATCTATGTAGCTTGACTCTGGGAGCAGCCAAGGGGGATTATTCCAGTGCGGAAGAGTGGCTTCCTGAGGTCGTGTGCTATTTCCATGATTTGTGTGTGCCGCATTTATGAAGTCCATAGACATCATCTTTAGAAAATGGAGAATATGGGTCACAAACATTTGGTAGTAAAATAATTTAATCACTCGCTGATTTTAGAAAAATCCAATTAAGCTCATTCACTGATGCCATCAACTCCTGAGTGGGATCCACTGTCTAGTGCAAAGTTGCTTCAGGTACTAATCACCCCTGTACCAAGACCTGCTCTCTGTGTTACGGTTTCAATTTGAAACATCTCCTAGGCGCCTCGCATATTTAGGAAATGATTGGATCCTAGGGGTGGTACGCTCATCCATGGATCCACCCACTGTTGAGTTTAGTAACTGAATGTGCTGTGAGGAGCTGGAACCTGCCTGGAGCTGGGTCACAGAGGGAGAGACCCAGAAGGGTATATTCGTATCCCCAACTTCCCTGTATTTATCTTGCTTTCTCTGTTTCCCGGCTACCATGACATGGACAAGTTTCTTTCACCACACCCTTCCACCATGCTGTCTCTATGTTGGAGCCAGCTGACCATGAACTGAACCCACTGAAACTGTGCCAAGATAAACCTCTCTCATTTGAAGTGTAGGTGTTGGCGCTTTGTCCCAGCATGGGAAAGATGACTAGTAGAAGTCATACGACTCATAGAACAACCCCGTAATAATTAATCTTGGTGGCATCCCTGAGAGCCCTTAGGTCACACAAACTGTGTCTCAGGCTAGTATAAGGAGAAGCCAGGCTTGGTGCTGCATGTCTGCAATTCCAGCACTCAAGAGGCTGAGGCAGGAGGATCACTGAGAGTTCCAGGCCAGCCTTGGCTCCAACGTGAGTTCAAGATCAGCCTGAACTGCAGAGTGAAACCCTGTCTCAACAATAACAAACGAAAACAAACAAAAGGCTATCTGGAGAGAGAAAGAAAAAAATGTATCCCGTGACTTTTCTCTTCAAGGTCAATATTTTATTTTGAGGATTGTTAATTTCCTTGCAAGTCTATGTTCCTCTTGGGTGGGTACAGAGGGAGGTTCTACAATAGCACCCACAGAAAAGGGCCTCGGTAGGAGATGCCTTATACATACCTTTTTGAGGTGAGCAAACATCATGTGCCTGTATAAAATGAGTCAAAGCCCAATTACTGTAGTTTTAATGTTTTCCCCTCCAAAGCTCATGTCGAAATTTAAGTACCACTGGAGTAAAACCAAGATGTAGGATCTTTACGGTATGTGGATTCCTTCCTCACAGGTGTGACTGGTGATGTTCTAAATGGGAAACTTCATTCCTCTTTGTTCCAATGCAGCAAGAAGACCCTTTCCAGATGCCAGCAACTTGATTTTGGACTTTCCGGCCTTCGGAGTTACAAAAAAGAAATATCTGTTCTTTATACATGTCCCAGTCTCTGGTGTCTTATTTTGGTAGCACAAAATGGATTAAGACATCCATGCAAAACCAAGGATCAGCAAAGCAGCTGCAACTACTAAAGAAAGGTGACACTGAAAAGAGGGCCATAAGAATATCTAATCCATAGGAACTGACTCCGTTGTGTCTCTTGTTACAATCGTTGTCATTGTGATCCAAGAACCAACACCAGTCTTGTCCGTGAGCTTCTAACCAGGAGTTGGCTGTGCCTCTGAATTTTGACATTGGGCCCTCTGCTCAATACTTGTATTTCTGACTCAGACAGGACACAGAGAGCAAAGCCACCATATGTGGGCTGACTGCCCCTTGCTCCAGGCACCAACTCTAATTGGAAGCCCGGGAATGTGAAGGGTTTCAGGCTTGTGATTGTTGTTATACTGAAGCCCCTCTGGAGACCAAGGAAGATTTCCAGTAAGATGAGCTCTGCCCCACTTCTCTGACAAGCTGTGTCAGACTTCCAGGAAGCGTGCTTGTGCCTCGTGTAGCTTTGTCTGAAGAAGTAAGTTAGGAAATGCAATTAGCAGCTAAAAGCCTGGATAGCAAGTCAGATTGTCCTATCCCTGGGAGGCCATTAGTCAACAAGCAGACATAGGCATCCTTAGCCCACAGTGTGCACAGCTTTGTTTCTTAATGGAGTTGGCTCATTTGTCCCTGCTATGGGCACAGCATGACAATTTAACTCAAAGGACATGGGTCAAAAAACTGAGTATATTGCCCACCCTTACAAGACTCTTTAGACATCTTCATTTACAGGGAAGCAGCTGGCGGTTAGAAATCAGGGCAGGGAGAGGTGGAGGAGAGTGAAGCTTGATATGGTGAGAAGCATACCAGATTCAAAATGAGAATGTTTGTGTTTAAATTCTCACTGCACCTCTTACATGCTGTGTGACCATGGGCAAGTTTGACAGACTCTGTTTGGTGCCAAGGGTAAGCAATAGAGCCCAGAACCTACTGCCTACAAAAACCAGATGGCGGAGTGGTCACTTTCCTTCCTGGCCCCATGGAGCCCAAATGCATAACCTTAGTTCTGATTATGCATGAGGTGGGTGTGGGTCAAGGGATGGAGCTCTGGGGACACTGCCTCACTTTAATCCTGGGCACACCCTGCCTAGAAAAAATGATTTAGCTTCTTCGTGGTTCAGTTTTCTCACCTGTGCAATGGAAGGAGTGATTACAGATACCTCAGAAGACAGTAACAAGGCTTAAATGAGATAATGCACGAGGAGCACGTGAAAGAGTACCTAGTACATAAAAAGCCCTCAGAAGCACCCATGTTATTCATGCTAACATTTATCGAGTTGTCTTACAGGTATAACCATAATCCAGACAGTATGTTATGTTGCCAAAATCCTCACATATTTGCTCTAACATTAATATACCCATTTCATATGTCGAAAGTCCAGATGCAGAAAATGACTTTCCCAAAAGCACTCAGCCAATTTCTCTAGGAAGTTCTGCAAGCAGACTTCCTTCTCCAGGGCCCCTGTGTAAATCCATGCATACCGTACTCCATGAATCTGCTCATTCCTTTGTCTTTCCTATCGGACCAGGGTTGGCAGACTACATCCTTGGACTAAACGTCGTTTTCCCTGTAAATTTTACTGGGAACATAGTCACATGCATTTGTTTCCATATTGCATATGGCCATTTGCATACTACAATAGCAGACTAAGTAACTGCAACACAGACTACACACAGACAAAAATGCTTCCTCGCTGGCCCTTTAGAGAAAAAGTTCGCCCTCCCTATGTTAGACTGTGAGGGCCTAGAAGTAGGACGCATGTCTTCCATCTTTGTATCCCCTCCCTTCCACACATGATGGGGGCTCCCTAAAAACATGCAGGGGAAAGGAATGAATGAAGACTCCTTCTGCAAGAACAATGCCTTCATATGCCCAGGTGTCAGGGATTTGAGCTCCACCTGCATTATAGGAACGCCCTCAGCACATTGATGCTGTCAACTGATAGGTGGTCCTGAGAGCACCAGGACTCCCTATTGTCACCGTATTGTCACCAAAGAAGCCCCTCTGAAGCCCTCAGCTGTGAAATAGTAAAGAGACTGCCAGAGATCACTTGAAGAGCTGCATCCACCTGCATCTTCATGGCCCTACTTCCTCAGAGACCTCTAATCCAGCAACTGGAGAAGTATGGAACTGTGTTGTAGGATGTTTGACTCAAAATATTTTAGTTGCTTCTGACCCAGCCAGCTTCATGACAGCTGTAGGGGCCTCTTACTAAAGATGCATTTACTGGTCATTTGCCCCACCTGGAGCTCTAAGATGGCGCACAGCTATCTCTCAAAAAATCTCAGAAACTAAAACTGAGATTTTTTAACCAGGAGGTCAAGCAGTGGTTGGCAGGGAGGAGCAGAAGGAAGGGCTCCCCTTGAGCTCTGCATAGTGGGGGCTTGAGAGGCGGGACTCCTGGCCATAGCTGCCCCTATGATCTATGATCTCTCACATATCCTGAGGTTCATGTGACAGCTCTCTTGGAAAAAGAAAGCTCACCAGTGTTCAGTTGGAAAACGTATTCCCTAAGGGATGAACAAAGCAGGAAGAACAAAGTGCTGAGGCCATCACTGTCTCAAAAATAGGTTTTTTTCATGAAATCACGTTCTCTCAGGAGTTCACAGAAACCAACTCCTAAATACATTCCTGGAGCGTTTTTCATCTCAGAGGACAATTAACCTTTGCAATTAGCTTCATCAACAGGAACTTAATATCAGATATTTGGTTGCTTAGCAACAAAGAAGCAGTCGCCAGTGCCAGCGGGGTTGGGGTATCTCTGTGACTCGAGTCTCAGGAGGCTGCAGGCTGAGGAATGCTGGGTTCTACATCCTTCAGGCCTCTTTGCCCAAATCCCTTCACCACTCAGGGCCCTGCTGTCAATGACTCTGACCTGTGGGATCCTGCCTCTCAGCAGTGACTGAGCCTCTGGTTCCCCATAGGCAGGCAAACAGCCTCCAAGAATTCCCAGGCCAGGAGTGATGTCCTGCCTGACCATGTAGGGCTGTGGCCCAGGAGGGCTGGGGTCTGCTGAACCCCTATGTGGCACTCATTTTCCCTGTCTTCTTTCCCTTCCTCAGGGTCCCCACACCCCCGTTGTAAAGGGAGAAGAGTAAGGCACCCAGACGAAACCAGTTGCTGGAACAGGATTTGGTGGCACCCTCAAGCTCTTTCACATCCCGCGGTGACCTCCCATCAGTGCTGCTCCTCCAGGCCGGACAGCTTGAGGCTCCTGCTTTGCTCATCTTGTCAGGTCTAGATCTCGCTCCCCTCACGCACACCATTCCGAAGCCAATGCAGGGTTTAGGGGTGTTTGCTGGGACCTCTCTGTTCTCTCATTTCATCCACCACATTTCTCAGAAAGAAGAATCCTAGTTCTTCCTGGGTCTCAGATTCTGAACTCTGAGCTGATAGGATTGTGTGGCAAAAATGGCAAGAGCTTTCAAACCAGGAAACCTGAATTCTGATCCTGGCTTTGATAGTCACCAGCTGTGTGGGCTTTAAAGCTGTAACACTGCAAATTCCCTTTCCCTCTTATTTATAAAGTACTCATATTACTATAATCATAAGTCACAAGTGTTTCAGTCAATGACAAACCACACATGTGATTGGTGGCCCCATAACATCATAATGGAGCTGAAAGATTCCTGGTGAATCTTTCACCTAGTGATCACCTAGTGAGTCATCACCTAGTGATGTTGTAGCCATGATAGCATCATAGCACAGCACATCGTTCACATGTATGTGCAAGTGGACCTCCCCTGCCAGTCATAAAAACACAGCACATATGGTTTTGCATAGTACAGCATTTGAAATAATAATAATAAATATGTTAGCAGTGTATGCATTGACTACATTATGATTTTATTGTTATTTTTAGCCTAATTCAGCTGACAAAAAACAGTATACCATGTTATACTGGCAGCAGCCCTATACATCTGGTGCTTATTGAGTCTCTTGATTGCATTGAGATAATATGGAACGACTGACCTATGTCTATGTGAGTATACTCTATGATTTTTGCACAAACTCTGAATACACCTAATGTGTACAGCTCAGAATGTTGCCTTGTGAAGTTGCACATGTCTGTGACCACCTTTAAAGGGTACTGTGAGGGCCAAATGAGAAGCCTGACATACGGTAAGCACTCGAGAACAAAAATGCAAAAACCACAAAATCCATGAGCCACTTTGAAAGGGCTTAATATTCTTCCTCCTCCACTAATATGTAGAGTTATAAGACATTGTCTCTATCTCACTGCCTTCCAAAAGATTTCACATTGCAAAGTGAACCAGAGAATTTTAGCTCAAGTGACTGCTGAGACCTCTGAGCCTTGTGTACGTGTAAACCCAAACAAATAACTGCAGAAAATTCCCCTTCCTTCACTGAAATAAAAGTGACTCTCAAGGCAGATAGATCTGGTTTGAACTCTGACTCCCTCACATAGCAGCTCTGTGATTTGGACAAATACCTAGGAGGTGCCATGTCAGTCTCAACTGTGACACATGGAAGAAGGTAATATCTCCCCAGAAAAGTCTTCATGAGAATTAAACATAGAACCACAATAAAAGAGCCCATCCCAGTGTCTGTCTCTGGGCTCACTTAAGGTACTCAGGCAGTACTTGTCATGTCTGAATTTACTTGCAGAAATTGCTTTTATCAGTGCTTGCTGGAACTGTTTTTTGAAATGCTTATCAAATGCTTTTTTTTTTTAGTTTTTTGGGTTTTTTTAAACTAAATTAGACCTATCCACACCATTTTAACACCAGCTTTAGCAACAGCATACTCACTTCAATTTTCAAACAATGCACCCAAAATTGATTACAGCTTCAGTATCAGAGACTGAAAGTGCCACCTGCACGTGATCTGGTAGCTTAAGCTTTAGCAATGTTTCTCAGCACATGAGAGCTTTGATCTGTGAGGTCTCTGCAGACACGCAAAATCTGCAAAACAAAACAAAACAAAACAAAACAAAACAAAACAACTGCTTCGTTAGGTTAAAGATAGTTGCCCTATCACCCAGTGTTTCTGCTCCTAGGTATACATCCAAGAGAATGAAAGCATATACACAAGACAACATACAATGGATATGTAGAACAGCATGATTCATAGCAGCCAAAAAGTAGATCCATATATCCATTGATTGGAGACTGGATAAACAAAATGTGGTGTATTTGTCTTGTTAGTTGCCTGCTACTGCTGTAACACATTAACAGAAACATAGTGAATTAACACAAAGTTGTCTTACATTTCCGAAGGTCAGAAATCCTGAGTTGGTGTCACTGGCTACAATTGAAGTGTTTGCAAGGGTGGTTCTTTCAGGAGGCCTAGATGGTTTTCTTGTGCTTTCCAGCTTTCCCTTGGCTTGTGGCCCCATCTTCCATTTTTTAAGCATTCTGCCCCAATTTCTGCTTTTATCATCTCATTACCTTCTCTCTTCAGTCTAATCTCCCTCTGCCTCTATTTTATAAGGACATTTGTATTTATATTTATGGATAATCTACCAGGAGAATTGTTGTGGTTTATGTCTAGATGTCCCCCCAAAGCCTCGTGCAGTCATGGGGAAAGGCTTCTAAAGTTTGTGACTGATTCATGCTCCAAAGCTGGGATTATGGATGTGAGTGTTATACCCACCTTAAGATGGGTGTAGTCCACATACAATATAAATGACAGGAAAAGTCTTCTCTCCACACTCCTCCCTTTGTGTTCTTATTGCTTTTGCTGTCTTCTGCCACCGTGACACGTTGCCCTCTGCTCCTAGGTATACATGCCATTCTGTCTTGGAGCCAGCTGAGTATGAAGTGAAACCGCCACAAACTATGAGCATTGGGTATTTCATCTCAGAAACAAGAGAAAAATAACCAGCACAATAATCTAGGGCAGTGATGCCAGACCTCTTAGAGCTTTCTATGATAACCAACAGCTCCCTGCAGCATGCATGCCATAGGTTTGCCACCACTGATCTAGGGTAACCTTCCTATTTCAACACCCTTACTGAATCATGTCTGTAAAGGCTCTTTACCATAAATCATGGATTGCAAGAAAAATGATGTAGATATCTTTGGGGGCCATTATTTAACCTACTGTACAGTGGTATATTGTTTAACTATGTAAAGAAGTGATATACTGATACAGGCTACATTTGGACAAACCTTGAGACAGCATATTAGGTGAAAGAAGCATCATGAAAGGTGACATGTTGTGTGAGTCAATTGGTATAAAATAAGCAAATCCATGGTATAAAATAAGCAAATCCATGGAGACAGAATGTAAGCTGTTTACCAGGCAGTGGGGACAGGGAGAAATGGGGAGATTGTTAATATGCACAGTTTCTCTTTAGGGTGATGAAAATATTCTGGAACTATGTGGAAATGATAGTTTTACACCTTCATGAATATAATAAAAGCCACTGAATTTGAGTTGTATATTTTAAAAGGATGAACTTATGTGAATTATACTTTGATAAAAATAAGTAAGTTAGGAAAAAGTCTTGTCATTTATTAATCTTACCTAAAAATGATCAAAGCGGAAATATTTCTTTTTAATCAAATAGTGGTCTGAATCAATTGAACTTAAACAAAATGCTTTCCAGGAGTTGTTCAACAGAGCCATGAGTTCCCCAGCAGACAGGATGAGGGTGAGCTGTGTAGTCAAGCTGCTTGCATTCAAGCCCTGAGCCTCAGTTTCCTCACATGCAAAGGAAGAACAATAATACTCACCCCTCAGAGCTGTGAAGATTCAAAGAAATCATGCCCATGAAGTTCATCATGCAGCAAATCCGCAGTGAAGGTGAGCTATTGTCTTTGCTCCAGTAGTGGAGAGAAGTCAGGCGGTGTTGACAACCCCAGAGAGGACCCAGTCACACTCTCTGAGTTTCAGGTTGTCTGAAGAATACATGTATTAGGCACTATGCCGGGAGTTTGCACAGACCGCAGAGTGGACAAGAGATGGGATGAACAGGTGAGAAAGGACAAAATGGAAAAAAGGAAGAAGAGGTCTAGATATAGCACTAGGCATTTGTGTATACACATGCTTGTGTGTATGGACAGGACAGGACAAAAGAATAGAGGACACACAGCATAGAAGGATGAGTAAAGAAGGTTTTCTGACCCTGAGGAAAGGCCCAGAGAAATGACACAGTCTGGCTTTTTTTGGGCAGTGTTAGGAGTTCCTGTAGCAAGAGGCTCAGCAACAAGCAAGCTGAGCTAAGACACCAGTGCCTTAAAAACTCTGAACAGGGAAACGGCAAAAGTCAAGTGGGTTTGCCTTTCAGGAAGGTCCCTTTGGCTGCAGGGTAGCAGAGAAAGGAAAGGCTGGAAGCAGTAGGAAACTGGCAACTGCCCAGTCAGTAGGCAACAAGGATCTGTGTGGCACTGGGGGAAGAGAAGGGCAGTTTGTTGTTGTCCCAGTTGGCCACCTAGAGAACATCTGTGTGTGCAGACACACAGCAAATGCACGTCCTGTGTTAACCAGATTTCAGCTGCTCTGTAGAATACCTGTGATAATCAGCTTAAGAAAAGAAACAGTTTACTTTGGCTCATGGTTTTAAAAGTGCCAAATGGACCCACTCTTTCAGGCGTTGGGGGGGGGACAGCACATCATTGCAGAATAAACCTATTCACCCCATGGCAGGGAACCACAAGGTATGGAAGCAAAAGAGCAGAAGGGTTCCATTTAATCTCTTTCAAGCACACGGCCCCGGTGACCCAAAGTGCTCCCACTAGGCCTCACTTCCTACAGGTTCTACCACCTCCCAGAACCCGCACACTGGAGACCACACCTTCGCCATGCAGACATTCAAAGGACACTTATTGGAACCATAGTATGTCCCTTCTAAGACATTGATATTCTGTATCCATTAGAACACACTCATCGGAGAGTGTGATACTTAATTCTTTGTCAACTGGGCTAGACTATAACACCCCAGCAATTTGACCAAACACTAAATCAGGTGTTTCTGTGAAGGACTTTTAATGATGCAACTATTTGTCCTCTTAGTAAAGATTACCCTTGATAAGGTAGGAATGTGGGTGGGCCTCGTCTACGCCATTGAATACCTAAGTGCAAACACTGAGAGATATGCTGAAGAAGTTGGTTTTGTTTCTTGGCAGAAAACTTCCTAATACAGAAGTCACATCCTCTGCTTACTAGCAAGGTCTCCCATGGGCTCCAGAAACCAGATACCAGCAGTAATTCAGGAATCTTGCTTCAGAGTTGGCTGTGATTTGTCATAGTCCAGGTAAGAAATTATTGCCAAAGATCCCTAGAGGAGAGAAAGCACATGATACATGGGTCTCTGTATCACCCAGCACCCTGCCTTCCTATCCCTCAGAGAACTCCAGGTAAAGAGAAGCCTCACTCAGTGTCACCAGCCTGGCACCTAGTCCTTCTGACTCCTGCCATTACCTTTTTAGCCAGATCCTCTCCTGTCCCTTATCATCTGTCGCTAAGGATAGAGTCTCTTCTGCGTCCCATGCTGAAGTTACCACCTGCATTCCCTGGCCATTGTTTCAGAGGTGTGGAGCTACAGTCTAACATTTCCAACTTGTGCTTTCCTTTCCCAGGCCCCAAGAATCATGCCCTGGAAGCCGGGATCTGTGACTGGATCCTGCTACCTCCTTCCATGCAGCCCTAACCTTGGGCCTCCAACTCCACATCTACTGGGTCCCCTAGCCCCATCACTTGACAAGATTGTCAAGTGATTGCCCTGGACCCTGGCTCTCCTTGGCTGGCCTGAGCTTTCCTGAGTGAACCCTAGGCTGAGACCCAGAAGTCAAAGCTGCTGTTGGCCCCTGGTAAGGTGAGTACAGCCAGCACAGGGAGACCCTCTGTTGTCCAGGGGGCCCCACACATTGATCCAAGGTCAGGAAGCCCAAGTAGTCTCGATCTGGGAGCAGCAGTCACACATGTGGTGCTGCAATATCATTCTCCAGCCACCACTCATTAATTGGCCATGTTGTCCCTGCAGGATCTGAAGCTGCCTGCATGCCAGGGCATGGAGGAGGGGCTCACAGACCAAGAGGAAAGAGTCAGTAGCTACAGTCAGGAGCTGGAGCATCTGCTGCTATGGCCACTGCTTCCATGTCCCCTCCAGTGCATGGCACTTCTGGACCAAAGAAAACCTGTGTCTTAGATGCTTCCAACTAGATTAGAGGCACAGGCAGAATCAGCCCATTAGCAAGCGCTCAGTCAATAATTAAAATGAGAAAGACTGCAAAACTCTTTTGACCAATGCCCAGTCTCTTCACCAGCCCTGATTTCTGAGCCTCTAATTCATTGATCTGAGATAGTCCCTGAGCATACTTTTTTTCTTTTTCTTTCTTTCTTTCTTTCTTTCTTTCTTTCTTTCTTTCTTTCTTTCTTTCTTCTTTCTTTCTTTCTTTCTTTCTTCTTTCTTTCTTTCTTCTTTCTCTTTCTTTCTTTCTTTCTTTCTTTTCTCTTTTTTTTTTTGAAAGCTCCACAGATGATTACAATGTGGGCTGGGATTTCTGCTCTGGAACTTTGCTATTTGACACATGGTCTATAGTCCAGCCCTAGTAACCTCACTTAGAGCCCATTAGAAACGCAGATGCTCATCCTTACCCAGACCTAGGGAGCTGATTCTGCTTTACAAGATCTCTAGGTGATTCAGAGGCATATTTAAGAGTGGGAGCCCCACAAGGAAGAAAACAACAACCCCTTTACCCAAAGAGAACTACTTTAGTCTTCATGGCTCCCGGTCAGTGCCTGCTGCTCAGAACCTATGTGAGCCATGCCCAGAGCTAGGGATTCAAGTGATCAAGTAATGCCCAGTGTGTTGTGCCCTGATCTGAGGCTTACCACCCACCCTTGGCCAAGCTGCAGGCCCACTGAGGCTCACAGGGCAGCACTGCTAACAGCATCCACATGAAATCAATCTTAATATCCTTCCCATGCCCATCCTCTTTGATTGACCTTGGACTCTTATTTTCTACCTTTCATGAGCACTTGCTAAATGAAAATACCTTGCCAATATTGATTTGGTTCATCTTCCCATGACCTCCAGTGAACTAAATGTTGTTAATTCCACTTTGCAAATGCAGAAATTGAGCCTTTCGAGAGGTTAAAGAGCCTAAGGCCACACACAGCAAGTTATTGTCAGAGCTAGGGAACCCCAGGTGTCGGATTCCAAAACTCAAACTGTTTATATTGTGCTTAGCTTCGCAAATAAAAAGCATGATAGAACTTCACAAATCTAACTCAGAAAACCAATGTTCTCAGAAAAGAAAAAAGGAAATACAATACCATTTCCTAAAACCACTAGCCAGTGGGGGAAGGACTTTTACAGAGTAAAAGAGTGCCTTTGGGAATATGAACCCGATGCATTAATGTAACGATTATTCCTCCCGCCAGGGCTCTAACTATATTTTTATTAGGATGGTTTACATATTCTTTAGCTTCTTTAAAATGCTAAACTGACTCTGAGCTCCCAAATGTGCCAAAATTCCAGGCAGTATGTTTATAGGAAGTGAAAGCCCCCCTACAAAATAACTCCCAGAGGCCTGAATTAGTGGTTTGTATCATAAGAAGGTGAAAATCCACATCTCTCCTAGGAACACAACTGCCATAAAATTCAAACCAAGCTAAATTTATGAGGGGAAGTCAGAGGCTGCTGGAAGAATCACCCTGTGGCTTGAATTGTTATGATCTGTGCTGTGTGACACAATCCCATCCAAGCTCCTTGGTGGTTCCATCAGTGGTTAGGGTCAGAGGTCAGCTAAGGGTGGGGTTAGGGTCCATGCCTGGGATACAAATTCAGTCATTGACCAGACCTCTGGTCTATATAGAGATAAGGTTTACTAAATTATGTTCTCTGTCCAGAGCCACCTATTCACAGGGTCAGATCTACCGTCCATGGTGCCATGTTATGATGTCTACAATTGACTTACACCATGTTAGCAGAGATAAGAACTCAATCCAAGGGGCAGTTGCCCTAAACTGAAAATCTAGGGTTGAGGGGCCATCAGCTAATACACATTTAGGATGAAGCCTTTTTGAAAAGTGATGGCTATATGCACTTATGTTATTTGTATTTCAGTCAACAACTGAATCTGCAAATTAGCATACGGCCTGGAAGAAATGGGTTGACCAACAAGACGGATATCAGAAGTGAACTCTGTCTCAGTTTGTTGTACCAGAATTCCATAAGCTAGAGGGCTTGCAAGTGACACAAATTTATTTTTTATTGTTCTTTCAGAATCCCAAATCAAGGCACCAGGCAGATTTGGTGACTAGTGAGGGCCACTTCCTGGTTCATAGATGGACCACCATCTTCTTTCCCTGGGCTTCAATGAAGATAGGAACCAGCCAGCTCTCTGGGACCTTTCTTACCAGGGCATTAAATCCATTCATGATGGTTCTGCCACCACAACCAAATCACCTCGCAAAGACCCTACCTCCTAAGATTGTCTCCTTGAGGATCAGGATTTCAACACATGAACAGAGGAAGAAGCACAATATTCAGACCCTAGCCAGCTTATGTTTATAAATCAAAGGTGCTCAGGAAATGCAGACTGACTGAAATTATTTCAGAGACATTGAGTCTATTTGTGTGAACAGGATAGGGGACACCAGGGTACACTGCTTACCCCGAAACAGGGCTCTTTCCTCTGGGTAAAAAGGTGTGCTGGTTGTCTGATGTTGACAGAAAACCATGTCGCACACATGGAATTGCTGTGTCTCGCTTCAGGTCCCCTCTCACATCAGCTGCAGTTGATTGTAGAGCAGAGCGAGGACACTGCTGAGCCCACAGCACAGGGCAGGGTCTGCCTGGCTGCCTGCTTTGTCTGAATGGGTGATGACACTGGGCCTGGGACTGCTTTCACACAAGCTGGAGTGAGGCTATAGGAATGGCTCACTCCCACACATCAGGCCTCTGGGGTGGCTTCTTAGTCATTCCCTGGGCCCCCTCCATACCCTGGAGCTTCTCTACAGGATGAAAAGCCTCTAGGTATCTTTTCCTTTCATCAGATTCATCACCTTTGCATCTCATTTGTTTCTAATGTTTTTCCTCCAGTGTCAGAGCTGGATCAGTCCCAGAAAGGGTTTCAAACAGCTCCTGGCAAGCACTAATCTGATGAGAAGTGATTATGTTCTCATTGGAGAAGCAGTTTATTGCCAACCAAATTCTTGGTGCCAGATAAATAAAGTTGGTGTTAATTCTACCGCTCGGGGTCCTAAAGATCTTCTTGAAGCCATGCATGAGAGACAACAGGGATTCAGGAAAGAGGCTGGCGTGGATTCTGGCCCACAGGGACAGTGGGCAGCCTCTCAGACAAACAGGCCCCACTGTCTTGCCAAGTGAGCCCCTCTGGCATTTTATCCTTAGCTTGGGACTCCAGCCACACCACCCACCAGCTCTGGGATTTGGGCAAATTACTCCATTTCCTTACCTGGAAAATGGCAGTAATAATAACAGTGCTTATCTCGTAGGGTTGTTGTGAGGATTCATGAGTAAATAAATACATGCAGAGGACTTAGAAGAGTGCCTCACACCTAACAAATGAAACATACATTTTCACTATCATTCTCATTAACCTCGAATCAGGATTCCAGCAGATTCCTCCTGCCAAGTCACTGTGCATCCGTGGGGGCCCTACGAGAAGTTGCTCAGCCTTTCCGTTCCCATCAACAAGGCTGGCCCAGGACAATTGGAATTCTGGATTTGTCTCCTCTTTCTGCGTTCTTGGCCTCCCTGTATTTTCTGTTGCCCTCAACAGTTCTTCCTCAATTGCCTTCCTCCCCACACCCACACCTAAAAAGACAAGCTGTGCAAAGCTTGTACATGGAAAAGCCACTTGGTCTTTGTGCTATTCAAAAGCTGTCCTTTACAATGTTAGTTTTCAGCCGTGAGGGGCAAAAAGAGTTAGCTGTCTCCTTTAAGAGTCCAGTTTTGAATTTTTAAAAAAGCTCTCTAGTGAACAGCAGCTTTGAATCTGCCTCCCAGCAGCAGCAAGGGAATTATCAGCAAAGAACCATATTGCATACTTAATCGTAAAACCATCCCCAAGCCAAAGTTCAGTCTGGGCTGAGTGGCTGATTTGGGTCCTCACGTAGCAACTACTTCCAAGTTCTGTAGAAGATTTTGTGGCCACAACAAAGAGGATCTTCATGGCCATACTACTCTCTGACACTCAGAAATAACAGAGGTGCCCTTCTGTTCTGCTGTCGGCTTTGATTTGTGGCCTCCTAGCATTATCGACTTTGGCATCCTAAGGATTACTTTAGAGGAATGGAGGAAGCACACTTAGGAGAAGGCACTTCGGGGGCCACTGAGTTACCCTGGCCACTGACTCTGCCCAGCTACAAGTGGGCTGTAGCTAATGGAGAAATACAATGTGGTTTTGGTTGGCCCCGCTCACATCCATCTACGGGCTGATGAAGTGTTTGTGAGGTGCTGTTGCGAGAGGAGCAGAGGAAACCACTGAAGTCTCCTGAAGCCATCTGTGTCCTGGGTACACAGAAGAGACAGAGGAAATGTTTCGGGCATGAGCTTTCCCAGCGTTGATGATGATACACTCACTTCAAGTCATGAACCTAACGTCCGGGGACTCTCGTGGTTGTGGGCGAGGTAGAGCACTAATCGCTTAAGTGCCTTCCCTCCAGCAGTGGGAAACTTTATCTCAAGCCTTTCAAGTACAGATAGTCAAAGCTTAAAGAGCTCAGCAGCTCTGACTGATGTGTATGAGCAAAGGGACCCTCTTCAGAATCCCAGTGGCTCATCCAAGGAGAGGAAGAGGGGGAGATATCTTGCAAGGCCAGGTATCCCAGGAGTTTTCAGAAACATCCTAAATGCCATAGGAAACAAACCACAAAATAATGGCTGGCTCTTATATCCTGCTGTCAAAGAAAGTATCAAATTAAAAAAAATAAACTAAACCACATGCACCACCTCAGAACCAAATTCTCCTTGGAAGGGCCTTGGTCAGCTGTCCCTAATGGGAAAAAAAGACTGTTCCAGCAAGGACCTCCTGTCTCTTCTTGCCTATAGCACTGTCATCAACCTCCTTTCCAGGTTGCTTGGCTCTGGTGGCCTACCCAACTCCCACAGCATCACTAGAAATGCCTTCTAAATCACTCACCATGGTAGCACCCTTCTTCACACCTGCATCCATTCTCCATCATCTTCAGATAGAGTAAAGATCCCTTCACTCAGCCTGCCAACCTCTGAGAGGCCTGAGTTCCAGTCAGGCTTTCTCTGTGGCCAGTGCTCACCAACATAGCTAGACCAACTGTGAAAATATGGAAATATTTCTGTGATTTTCCAATGTGCCTTTGCCATCCTCCAGCTAACCATGCTGCCCATGGCTCCAGGCCACAGCTTGGTAGGTGATGGTACCCCTGATGGTACTTAGCATTGGTGCTTAGCAATGTCTCCCAACTGGTGTACGGGAGGCCACCACCACAGGCAAGTATCCCCAAGAGGCAACATCACGTGAACTTAGAAATTACAGTTCCCGTGACCTTTCGCACTGGTTGTTAAATGCAACATTTTGAATCTTACTCCTGTTTTACTCAACGGCACTAGACTTACTGCTCACCATTCCCTTGTTCATTTATATGTTAGATAAAGTATGCCTGATTGGATAAAAGGATATGAAACCTAGCACCTGCTTTCTTACCTAGTCTTGTCACAAAACACAGGGATATATCAGTGCTTTAGTGGATTCCCAAATAAGATGCCATCCATAGTGACCACTGAGATGTCACTTAGTGCCGGCAATGGTCAGTTGGGCAGAGTTATACTCTGGCCATGTTCTCAGCCACTGAAGTTGAGAAAGTGGACTGTTTCAGTGCACCTCCAAATCACCAGTCTTTCAAAAGTAAACTCATAAAATTTAGGCTCAAAAGACATTGGTGCAAAGTGAGAGTGCCAACCTAGCTATTTTAAAAGGTGATTGATGTGCTGCTATGTCTTGTCCAGCTGTTTCAGTTTAGGCTCATTTGCAAGAGACAGAAATCTAATTCAAAATAACTTAGGCACAAAAGGAATCTATTGGTTTTCAAAGCTGAAAGTTTCTGAGAATAAGTCTGAATTCATGGATCAAATGATACCACTGGGACTCAATTTTCTTCTTCTCTGGTCTCTGCCTTCTGCCTTGTTGACTTAGATTTTATATGATACCAAGATGACTTCCTGCCCTGTGTTCTTGTCCTCTAAGCTCCAAGTCTAGCTGAGAAAAGTGAAAATTTCTCTTCTGGAATCCTCAGAAAGCATCTTGTCATATCCCCTTGATTCTAACGAGGTCACATGTGTAGCCCTAAACAAATCGCCGTGACCAGCAAAGGACTGTCATGCTCAGATTACCTGAGGCTAAAATCACATGCTTCACCCCAAGCAAGAATGGGTGATGCCACAGCATAAAGGCTGGGTAGAGAAGAAAAAGGGAAATTGGATCTGGCACCTCAATGCAGAGAGATATGCAGGAGACCTAAACTTTCTTCAGAGTATTGTCCACTGTGTCAGAGTAAGACAAGAAGTCTATCACCCAGTGTAAGTATTGTTTCATCTAAGATCTAGGAATTTTCCTCACGTCAAAGCAGAAGACTTGTGTCAAGGGCAGAGCTGGGAACAGGCCAGTTACCCTCTCCTCTAAAGCCCATATTCTGCACTGAGCCTCATCCTTCCTGCTACTATATTCCAGGTGGTTAACACTTCCCAGGACACCCATCCTATACATGCTTCCTTATCCTTGACTCATTCACACTGGTTAATAAATAAAACATATCCCACGGTTTCCTCTACTTTTCCCAGTTACTGTCTTACCACACGTGGTTCCATTCAGCAGCCACCGAAGACGGAGTGGGAGAGAGATTTCTCTGCTTATTTCAGATGATTACAGATAACAGAGGACAAACACATTCAGGTTCACAGGTCGGGAGAGCCAGGCTCCAACTCTCATGATACTTCGAGCACTTGGTACAGAAATAAACTATTGAAACTTGTCGGTGAGTGACAGTACTATCTCCCTGCAACTCTCCTCTTGGCATTCTAGGAGACACTCTTATCCCAGCAGTGAAAAGACCTTTCTCTTAGCCACTCCCAGGCAATTTCTTGCTACTTTTCCTATCCTCAGACTCAAGAAAGTCGGAGGGAGAGTTTCTCTCTGCCTATGGCTTAGGCCTGCAGGCTCTTATCTAGATGCAGTCAGGGCTCAGATGAGACAAGATGAATGGTGAACAACTCTGAGACCAACAGGTTCCATTTGTTAACATGCTTTAGATCAGTGGTTCCCAAAATTAAAACATTCTGTGTTTGTCAAATGCCCCTACCAGGCTATCTGGCAGGACAAGGTGCCAGCTACACATGGATAAGGATGAGAACCTGGAAGAGATGAGAGTATCAGTCTAGAGGGGAAAGATTTCCTACCAGAGCCAAAGCTAACCTCCCTCCTGTTGAGGAAGCTCCCCAAATGAATCAGAGGATGGGGAGAGGGAACCCCACACACTGGTGTTTTATAATTGAAGGGTGAAGGGACATATGTCTTCAGTTTCTCAGAAAATTAATTATCTCAGAAATTTCTTCAGTTTCTCAGAAAATCGAGCACTGACAAAGGCGTGGAGTAGGACTTCCTTACATGGAGGAAGGAGCCATGATGGTGACACTGGTTTCTTGGTGTCTTTTAGGTATAGCCATGCCGAAGGCCCCTCTCGTATCCAGCCTGCCTGAGTTTGCCTGCATCCTGGAAGACAGATCTCAGCCCTCACACTGTGAATCTCGTGGCTGCCTTACTGGCGTGCTGAGACCTGGATCAGAGAGGCCAAGCACAGGGAAGGCCAAGCATCAAGCACAGGGAAGGTCAAGTCCCAGGACAGGGGTGACAGGAAGTGAACCATGCCCCAGCTGTCTTCTCTGCAATTGCACAATTTAGAGACAATGTCACTTGTTTTAGAAGTTCTCCAAGGCAACTACTCCTGTGGCCCGCGATAGTAACTCCTTCTTTAACATCCACATTATTGGCTTTTGTCCTTCCGTGTCTAACTTTGCCCACTTTGACATTCTGCTTCCTGGGATTCCCTTCTAAATCAACAGCCATGTTCTTGTCTTCCAGGAGTGCTTGGGTCCCTGTTGACTCCATACAGCTCTCATTTTCGTTTAGCTCCCATGGGACCGTAATAGTCCTTGGGGAGCAGAAAGCACAGCAGTGCCTCAGCAGTCTTTGGTTCCACCCTGACTTGATTACAAATTGAGCATTACCACCCCTCTCATCTGCTCTCATTCTCCTCATTCCACAATCCGGAGGTTCGCTGTCAATCTTCTTAGAGTTCACTGAGTCCTAGTACCTGTGTAAGGCATAGCAGCATCATATGGCAGAAAGAACATGGAAGGTACCTGGCTTCCAGCTCTGCCATTAATTGCACAGCTTTTGCAAAGACAAAACATCTGAATCTCAGTTTTCCTATCTCTCAAATTAGGAAAGTACTCAATTGTAGCTATAGGCAAGGAGGAAATAGCTATGAAGCCCCTGGCAAGTTCTCAGTTTCTCCCAGGCTGAGGTTCAGCTCTGCCTGTGAGGTTTCTGATTGTTACTTGTCCGAATGGATCAGAGTCTGTCTGTTGATGCTGTTAATATTTAAAATACCCCTCCTGATTAACATAGCTATTGCTTGCACATTTTGTATCCCTTGTGTGGAAGCAACAGGCCAACCCCTTTGAAGAGCAGACTCACAGCTCATCTCTAAGGAGAACCCTGAGAAGGACTGTCTGCCTCCAAGCTCTTCTCAACCTGACTCTGCCAAGGAAGAATGTATCTAATGCCAGACACTCGAGGCATCTTCAGACAGACTGATCCCATTTCGAATTCACAAACATACAGCATGTTGTACAAATATGCCACAAGGCTGGCTTCAAGGCCCAGACTGTTGCTAGTAACTCCAGTGCTTCATTCAGCTTAATTAAGGGTATTTAAGGGATACATGCTGTCCTCCATCCATTCATAGAAAGGCCCTGGGCAGAACTGAGTTGATCAACTTGAAGGCTATGAGAATGGGTTTTCTCACTGGGGGAGGGAAACTGAGTCCTCCAGGCTCAAGTCTAAGTGATTCAAACCCTGAAAACTCTTGGAAGATTGGGGAAGGCAGCCTAAGGATAAGCTAGAGGGCACTCAAGGTTGGGCATGGGAGGTACATACTCACACTCTCAAATGTAGCCTAATCCAGTGGAGTGGGAAGATGAGCCAAGGTCTTGATTAGCATCTGTTTGCATATTCATTGTCACTGTAACTAGTTTAAACTAAACTCTCCCATTACAGAAATCCAAAGTGACTGGCAGCAAATGATAAGGCGCCTTAATTCTGAAATTTGCTTTGGAGTAAAGATGAGTGGAAATCTTCCCTGTGTAATGCTCATAATCAAAAGTAGACTCCAGCGTAAACCAGCCAATGATTCTACTTCACCCCACACCAAACTGTCAGCTCAGCTCTGCATGAGGACTGCATTAGCATCCTTCCTGCCAGTCATTACAACCATGGCTTTGAAGTTGACACGTAGAACTTGGACTAACTTATTTATGAGGGGGAGGTGAGGAATTCTGGGAGCGCCAGGTTTCTGTGCTATCATGGGGTCAACAGCAACCTCTGACTTGCGTAGAGGGTGTGTGCAAGAGAATAAGTTGAGATGGAGAGCACTGACTCCAGGAGAAGAAAATAGAGAAGAAAATTAATACTGAACACTTCTTGTCTGCAGCATTATCATTATGACTATGAATTCTGAAATTTTTGCAGGTGCTCATTATAAGCAATCTCTTACAGAATGGACACTTGACATAGAATCTTCTGCAGATGGTCAGTGAGGTACCATCTCTCCCCTCCTCTTACATCTGATCTTTTCCTCCTGCAGCTGAATTACCATGGGCCTGGACCACAGGCCTCTAGTTCTATCCTGGCTCTTCCCTGGAGAAGGATAAGGAACACCTTTTCCTCAGCATCATCACACTGCTATACTGCCACATCACAATGCTGCCACACTGCAGAAATGTCACCACTTCTCTCTGTAGTAACAGGGAACTTTATGTTACTAGCAGGGCAGGAAGCAAAGAGCATAAACAAGAAAACCACTTGCCCCCACTCATAGCTGGGACTGTACACACATACTGCTCACAACCAGCCTCGAGAGAAGCGTCATCATCCAAACCCATTTTACCACTGAAGAAACCGAGGCTCCGGAATAATGAATGAGTAGACCTCTAGTATGGGAAGTGAGTGTCAGAACCAAGAATCAAGATGGTTCTCATGCCAAAGACCAGGCTCATGTCCCCGAGCCACTGCCACTGCCTGACCTGACCAGAGTTCAGCAATCCATTATTCTTTGGCTGATGGGGTGCAACAAATTCTGGGTAATTTTTAGATTCTGGGTGGAGTGGAGAATTTGATCAATGAACAGAGGGAGTATTGCTGGAGGAGCTGAGTTGTGAGTGAAAGTAGTAGCTGGACAAGGTTGCCTAGGTTCTCAGGGTGGCACGGGAAGCCAACCAGGGCCCCAGAGCCTGGGGAAGGCTCAGCTTCTGGTGAGATGAATTAGGTTGTGAATCTTCCATGTCAACTGGGGTTCACAGTAGGGTTCTGTGGCTGATTAATAAATGACATCAGTTAATAAGTTGATGTCTGTGTCCTAATCCCTAGAACCTTTGAGGAAAAGAAAGAAAAGAAAGAACAAGAAAGAAAGAAAGAAAGAACTTTGTATGTTAATTAAATTAAAGCTCTTTCTATGGATTAAATATTTTTGTCCTCTCCAGAATTCATGGTGAAACTCAATACCCAATACATTATTAAGAGGTGTGATTTTCAGGAGGTCACTGAGCCAAAAGGGCCCTGCTTTCTGAGAAGGTTTGACAGAGGTAGTTCTCTCCTTTTGGCTTTCTGCCATGTAAAGAGACAGCATCCTGTGAGGAGACAGCATTCCTCTTCCTAGGAAGATGCAGCAATGAGGTGCCATTTTGGAACTGGAGAGAGCACCCTGCCTGGGGACTGACCCCTCCAGTGCCTTAATCTTGAATTTCAAAGCCTTTAGAATTATGGGAAATAAATTTCTGATACTTATAAATGACCCAGTCTGTGATATCTAATTATAGTAGCATAAATGGACTAAGACAGATTCCAAGGTGAGATCATCTTGGAATTATATATATTTGATGACCAGTGTCAGAGAAGAAAAGAGAAAGGGGGAAGGAAAGGAGAAAGAGAAGAGAAAGAAAGAAAGAAGAGAAGAGAAGAAGAGAAGAGAAGAGAAAAAAGAGAGAAGAAAAAGAGAGAAGAGAAGAAGAGAAGAGAAGAGAAGAGAAGAGAAGAGAAGAGAAGAGAAGAGAAGAGAGAGAAAGAAGAGAAGAGGAGAGGAGAGGAGAGGAGAAGAGAAGAGAAGAGAAAAGAAGAGAAGAGGAGAGGAGAGGAGAGGAGAGGAGAAGGGAAGGGAAGGGAAGGGAAGGGAAGAGGAGAGGAGAGGAGAAGAGAAAGAAGAAGAGAAGAGAAAGAAGAGAAGAGAAGAGAAGAGAAGAGAAGAGAAGAGAAGAGAAGAGAAGAGAAAGAAGAGAGAAGAGAAGAGAGAGAAGAGAAGAAGAGGAGAGGAGAGGAGAAGAGAAAGAAGAGAAAAGAGAAGAGAAGAGAAGAGAGAAAAAAGAGAGAGAAGAAAGAAGAGAAGAGAAAAGAGAAGAGAGAGAAGAGAAGAGAAAGAAGAGAAGAGGAGAGGAGAGGAGAGGAGAGGAGAAGAAGAGAAGAGAAGAGAAGAGAAAGAAGGGAAAAGAGAAGAGAAGAGAAGAGAAGAGAAGAGAAGAAAAAGAAGGGAAAAGAAGAGAGAGAAGAGAACGGGAGGGAAGAAGAGGGGGAGAGGTAGGGATTTGGGGGAAATAAGGGATAGAGAAGGGAAAAGAGGACAAAGGAAGAGAGAGGAAAGGAAGGTAGTGGAGGGGGGAAATAGGGTGCTGAGACACAGAGACACAAAGAGAAGGTGAGTGATGGCAGTGGTGACAGAGGCCAAGGTCGATGTGTCCAGAAGGCAGAGTGCCAAATTTTGCCAGCTGCTACCAGCAGGGGAAGAGTCATCTCCCCAGAGCCTTCCAAAAGAACTAGGTTTACCAACACTTTGATTTTGGACTTCTAGATTTCAGACTGATGAGAAACATTGTTTTAAGGTACCCACTCCATGGTAATTTGCTATAGCAGCCCTAGGAAACCAGACAGGTGCTATTCCTGGTAAGAGTTAGGGCCAAACTGGAAATGCCAGCAGCTCAATGGGCTTGGGCTGGGCTTGGTCCTGGGTCAGTGATTAGGAGCCCAAGTTTCTCCCCAGACATTGCATACCCATGGCAGAAACACAAACTTAAGCATCAACTGGAATTTTAAATGTGATCCTTCTACTTCAAACATGCTCCTGGTCCCAGTCCAAGTGGGTCTGAGTCTGGTGTCTTAATGGAAAGAGATCTGTGTCTGCCACTGAGTAGGTCTGGGGCACACAGGAGCATTCCCAAAGATGTGTTGGTGCCTGTGATGTTGTGTGCTGAGAGAGGGACCCATCTGACGCTATCTTCAAGAATTAACTATACATTTGAAACACGTGTAAGGTGATGGTCCCACTGTCTCCAGGTTGGATTAAGCTTCACTCACACAGAACTAAGGCATTTCATTCCCATCTCTCTCCCTGGTGCTAGTGCTAAATAGCATGCACTTGAGGGAAGGAACCTGGTGCTGGCCCCACAGGGGCCTCTAGCTGAGGAGCCAGTATCAGGGCCAAGACCGAACCCCGAAGGGAAATCTTAAGTATCATCTTGGGGCCTGAAAAGCCTGAAAACTGAGACATATACCCAGAAAAAGCAGAGATCCTAAAAAATGAAGTGTGCGTGCCAAATTCAAAATCTGAGGAGGGGAAGGAACAGAGGACAACACAGTGGTGACAGTAAATACTCCCAAAGTTGTCTACATCCAACTGGGCACCACATATAACCCAGTAAGGAGGAGGAGCTCACCCACCTACCCTGCCAATGAGGTTAAACTACTGACTCCTAGAGCTGGCTCTGTACTTTGATTCTCCTCATTACAGGGCAGCAGAGGTGACAGCCAAATGACAGACTTGATCGAGGACAAGACCAACAGCCCTGCAGAGAATATCACACCAGAATTGAAGTGTTATTGTACTGCAGAGACAGGGTGAGAGACAGCCATAGGAGGCAGACTTGGAAATGATGAGAACTAGACATAAGAGCCCCTGAGAAGTTCAAGCTCGGGCCAGCAGGTCCCAGAGTCTGCCTTCTATGGGGGATGGTCAGGCAGGTACGGGCTGGGGGTCTGAAGGTGATGGCACTGAGGCCGGTGGTCTGCTTGCACTCCTACACAGCTGCTCCAGTGGAGAACAGTGGTCTGATTTACTGCAGGTCGATATCTGGGTTGCCTAAGTATCTCCACTGAACTCATAGCTCTCTTTGCTTTGGCTAAGAGTGGTTCAGGAGTGGTTGTTAGGGCTCATCAGTATTTAGTTCATATTTGTTCATTACTGGTATTACTGACTGCCAAATAGCCAAGGTGACAAGGTGTTGCTATCAGTTGGGGTTTTTTTGTACGTCAATATCTGGATTGCCTTGGGGTCTTAACATTGCAGTCCATTCCTGAAGAAGCAGGTACTGGACCTATTAAGCTGCAACCTCCCCTCCGTAATAAACAGGGGAAGCTGGATTCTGGGATGGAAACAAAAGCCAGTAGTTACCCACACTCAGAGGATGCCTCTGCACCAGAGCTACCCACTATAATCAATCAGCAAACCCAAGCACAGAAAACAAGCAAACAAAGCAAAATAGAAACATGACAAGATGAAGCAACAGAAAGGTTCTGAAAATTTCCAATTCCCCCAAAGTCAATCCAAGGGGCATTGAAGAGAAGGAAATCAAAAGCCACACAGCACAAATGTCTGAAAGGTTATCAGTGGAGGTAACAAAATAGATCGATAAGGTGCTTGGTGAATTCAAAGAATAGATAACTAAACAGATTATGATCCTAAAAAATTAAATGATCAGCAAGTATAGAGAAGACACTCAATCCAGACCTCAGTAAGCTCAGAGTTAGAGGTTCTTCCCTGGACAGTGACACTCCAAGGCAGCCGCCGCGGCAGGTCTCAAGACAACACAGTTAGAGACCGCATTCGTGGTTAGAGACTGGGCAAGTTTTCCCAAAGGAATCAGACTTGATTTGATAATTGGGCTTCCTTTGGCCAAAACCTCTTCTATAGAAACCCCTGAGTTTTGGCCTCTGGAATCCACCACCAAATAAACTTTTGGGCAAAGTAAGGGTCAAGCTACTCCTAACACAGGGCCACTGTTTTTGAATGACAAAAAGGAAACAAGAAGGAGAGAATCCTGTCCAGAGCAAAAGGAGGTAGACAGGACTTAAGACTGATTCCATCTGGAAGCTTGATGTCAGATAGATGACACATGGGATTTCCAAAGGGGGTTCCCCCTTTCTGGGTTCTGCAGACACACAGCTCAGAGACACCTTTCAAAATTACTTCAATATGCAGATATGACCTGCACCCCTAAAGTGCCAATTCTATTACATTCTAAGTTCTATTATCCAAAGCTAGCCAGGACAATGGGAAATGGACCCTCCAGCAGGCCTGCTAGAAAGAATGTGAAATGATACCTGTCTGCAGGGCAGCAGAATGAACCAAAAGTCCTGTTTGTGTTTCTCTACCTGGCTTTCACTAGCAATTCGATCCCAGGGTATGGCTAACGATTTGTGTGTGTTCACATATGTACTGATTTAGCGAAAGAATATTCATTAAAGACTTTCTACTTCATGAGAAGGAGTTAGACAAAATAAGACTTCACTACTTCCACCTTTCAATGACAAATCCATCTCTCTAATAGAAGGTTATGTCATTTAAACAATTTCTAGATCTTTAGGCTATGACAGGAAAGCCCTGCATTAACCTATATGTGAGCGACAGACACAGTGAGGGAACTAAATTACTTAGCAAATGAAATAATAGGAACTCTGAAGTAGTCCTTTGACCACCCAGGAGAAAGCAGTTTTGGGAAATATGCCACAGTCAGAAGAGAGGAGACGGAGCAGAGTTTGGGGTGAGAGTATAGAGTCACAAAATCTGATGCCAGAACCTTGGACTTAGAAGACAGCTTCAGTAAAAAGTTCCTGAGGCAGAAATAATGGTGCTTAATCTTTTGTTTTTCATGCACTTTTATTTCTATGAAATCCCATTTGACCCATACCTTTTAATAAAGGTCATTCTACGTAGACTTGTGTGAGCTATCTGTCCTCAGAGAAGTAATGGAAGACAGCCTTGCTCACGGTTGAAATAGGGTAAACCAGAAAGTGTTGGGAGAACTAGCAGGAAGAATGGGGAGACAGAAGGAATTACCAAGGCAGGTCAGAATAAGACTTTGGAAGCAGAAGCAGGAGGGAAAATGAGCACTATCTACTGTGCCAGCCTCATTCCTAGGATCCTTGGACTCATTAGCCAGAAGCAAACCTAGAAAAACCCACACTAGTGTTATCTGTGGATGTTCTGGGGCAATGGGGCTACATTTTTCGCTTGCTTTTGTTTGTTTGTTTGTGTATATGTTTCCAAATTATTTTAAAAAATAGTTCTGTATAATTGGTCCACCATATCCACGAGTTCCACATCCACAGATTCAAAAAAATTCAAAAACTGTATTAGCACTAAACATGCAAAAACTTCTTTTTTGTTATTATTCCCCAAACAATGCATATAACAAACATTTGCATAGCATTTACATTGTATTATGTAAATAAGTGATCTAGAAAAGGTTTAGGGTATATGAAGGGCTGGGAATATAGCTCAGTGGCATAAGCATCTGCCTGGCAAGCACAAGGTCATGAGTTCGATCCCCAGTACCAAATAAATAAAAAAATAAAGTATATGAAAGGATGAGGGTAGGATATATACATTTATATATTTTATGCATCTACACACTTTATATAGAGACTTGAGCACCCACAGATGTTAGTATCTAAAGGGATCTTGGAATCAACCCCTAAGAATACCAAGGAACATCTGTGTTACCTGTGAAAATTTTAAATGTCAAACTAGCAAAATAAATAAACCAGTTGGCCAGTGTGACTGCAGCAGGACTCACACACATAGAGGGAACAAGCTAACACTGCCCAGCCCTGGTTTTCTCTTTAGAAGAAAAGCAGACAGCTGGCTCTGGTCCTAAACCTGCACAGAACATTTTTTGGAAACACTCACTAGACCAGTCTCCACCCCAGGAAAAGCCCCTTCTGTTCTCAGCTGTGCCACATTGGTTTCCACAAGCCCTAGGAACTCACATCTGAGACAAAGGAAAGTGGAATCATCATTAGCAGGCCAACAGCTGTCCCTGCAATCCGCATTTCTCTCACAATTTCTGGATCCAGTTTTCAATGCCTTGAAGAAGAATCACATAGAGAAAGCAGAACCTTCCAGAGAAGAAAACGCTGTGCATCCCAGCTGCACACCAGGCAACTGCAAGAAGCCAAAGTTTGTGAGCTCTAACAGCATCTGCTCCATTCCTAAGGGAAACCTCATTTCATCCTCTGTTCCCTCTCAGGCCTCATGAATCTTGGCAGAGGGCTGCTCTCCTATGGCGATGACTCTCATGTTAATTTAAGTCTTTTCTAGGCACACTTGCTAATTAAAATGTGAAACAATTTTTATCCCTTTAATTAAGAAACAAAATGGGAAATATAATTTAATTTGATCTATTGAAAATATCTGTATTATTAGCTCCATAACCTGCTTCTATTAGAGATGAATGTGTTGAGCAATATTTTCTTACTCCCACACTTGCTGGAGCTTAGGCTGTGCAGTGGATCTTGAAACCACTGTGGAAGTTTGTTAACTGTACGCCTATTAAAATGGGCCCAATAGAGCCAAGCATGGTTGTGCATATTGGGAATCCACCCAGGGAGGATAAGACAGAAAGATCACAAGTTTGAACCCAGCTGGGACAACTCAGAGAGACCTCATCTCAAAATAAGCAAAAATACATAATTAAGTACAAAGGCTGAGGCTTTATAGCTCAGTGTGAAAGCCCCAGGTTCAGTCTCCAGTACAATACAAGAAGAAGAAGAAGAAGAAGAAGAAGAAGAAGAAGAAGAAGAAGAAGAAGAAGAAGAAG
>PVJX010006014.1:0-80920 GCA_004027295.1 Dolichotis patagonum | reverse complement strand
ATATCCTCTTGATATCATTTGGGCTGTCCCCTTCTTTTTCATTTATCCCTATTAACCTTATGTTATTTTTCTTTGCATCATCTTGCAGGTGTTGAATTGTTATTTCCTGATTCTTTGTTATTTTTAAAAGATCTTGTCTTTCCTGCTCACTGGCTGCAATCTTATCTTCGAGGTCTGAAATTCTATCTTCACTTTCATTAAGGCGGTTTTTACAGCTTTCAGTAGAATTTTTCATTTCTTGTATATCTCTTTGAATCTGCTTTATGCATTCTGTTTGTTTCTTATATTGTTCTTTCAGGGATTCTATCTGTTTGCTTTGTTCCTCTAATTTTTTAGCTGTGTTTTCACTAGATGCGTTCACTATTTCTTTCACTTATTTTTATCAATTCTTCTTTTACCTGGGCAAGTATTTCTGGTTTGAATTTCTCCATAGCTTTCCCTATTTGCATGTTTATTTCATTTGATATCATTTCAGACATTTCAGGTGTATGGCTTCTTTTTTCTTCCATGTGCACGGTTTCTAAGCTTTCTTGGGGAGGGCTAGGGCTTTGAGCCTGCATTTTGGTCTTTCCTTTTGTCATTTTTCTATATTTCCTTACTTTGAGCGGTGTTCCAAAGCTTTCTCTGCATGTGTGGTGAATTACCTCTTACACCCTCAGTTCCTGGAGGGGCAGTGGCTCCCCCACAGGCTCTTGGCTTCCTCTCAGGGTCCTAACTCCCCTCTGTGGGCTCCTGGCTCCCTAATTTGTAAGGCGAATGCTGGGTGTGGTCACCCCAGAGCCTGTGGAATCTCAGGCAGGCCAGGCCACCGTGCTTTATCCCAGGCAGGTCTCCAGGAGGTTCCCTGCGAGTGGAGGGTGGGCCTACAGGTCCCAAAGAGTCAGGCCAGAATGTTGGTTTCTGAAAAGTTCCCAGTCCCAAACAGACCTGGCCAAGATGCCAGTCTCCACAATATTCCCAATCCAAACAGCCCAGGCCACTCTGCGGGTCCGAGAGGTTCGGGCCCCAAAGAGACAGGCCATGATGCTGCTTTCTGGGAGACTTCCTGGGGGTGAAGGGCGGGGCTACGGGCCCAAACAGACCTGGCCCAGAGGCCGGTCTCCAGGCAGTTCCCTGTGGATGAAGGGCGGGCCTACCACTCTCAAACTGTCACGCTGAGATGGAGGTCTGCGCAGACTTTCAATCCAAACAGCCGGTGCCACTCTGCGGGTCCGAGAAGTTCAGATCCCAAACAGACAGGCCACGATGCTGCTTTCTGGGAGACTTCCTCCTTTGCATTTACTTAATCATGTTCTGTGATCACATATTAATGTGATCTGTTTTGGAGGACATCCTGTGTGCAGCTGACAAGAATGTGTGTATTCTTGAAGTTGTGAGGTTGAACACTCTGTAGACATCTACTAAGTCCATTTGTTCAAAAGTTTGGTTCAGTTCTAAATTTCATTGTTGATTTTTTTGTCTGGTTGATCTGTATTTTTGTGATAGTGGGGTATTGAAATCCCCCAATATAATTGTATTACTACTTATTTGATTTTTCATGTCCATTAGTGTTTGTTTATATAGTTGGGTGCACTGGTATTTGTTGCATATATATTAATGATTGTTATCTCTTCCTCTTGAATTGTTCCCTTTACAAGGATATACTGACCTTCTTTATCTCTTAATTAGTCTTGACTTGAAATTCAGTTTATCTGCAAATAGAATAGCTACCCCTGCTTTTTTTTTTTTGGGTTCCTGTCATATGGAGTATTGTTTTCAATTGTTTGACTTTCAGTATATGAATCTCTTTTTTAATTAAATGTGTTTCCTGTATGCAGCATATTGTTGGATCTTGTTTCTTGATCCATTCTGCCAGTCTTTGCTTTTTGATTGATGAATTGAAACCACTAACATTGATGGTTATAACTGATATGTATTGACTTACCCTTGTCATGTTATTTTCCTGCTGTTAGCTCCCCTCTTCCCTCTACCTGCTCTGTTTTATTGTTTGCCTTGCCTAGTGTGTTCCTTCTGTTGAGCTTCATGGAGTTGTAGTCCTTGTTAACTCTTTCTAGAATGTCCTTCAAAACATTTTGGAGTGCTGGTTTGTTGGTTATAAATTTCCTCAGATGTTCTTTGTCGTGGAAGTATCTTATTTCTCCGTCATATTGGAAACATAGTTTTGCAGGATATGTCATTCTGGGTTGAAACTTGTTTTCCTTTAGCTTAGAGTGAAATAACTTCACTCTAAGCTCTACTGGAGTGTTTATGCTGAGAAATCAGCTGTAATTCTAATGGGCTTTCCTTTATAAGTGATTTGTTTCTTTTCCCTAACAGCTTTTAAAATTCTTGTGTTGAATTTCTGGAATCTTGACTTTGATATGCCTGGATATAGATTTTTTTTTTTGATCACTGCTAATTGGAGTTCTATATGCCTCACTTACTTGTATGTCAAATTCTTTCTCTCTACCAAGAAAGCCTTCTGTCATGATGTCTGTGAACATGTTTTTAGTGTCAGTTTGTGGTTATCTCCTGCCTGTTGAGTGACTCCAGTCAATCTCAAGTTACTCTTCTTTGTCTCATTTAGTAGCTACTGGATTGGTTTCTCATGGTCCCTTACTATTTTTGAGAAATCTTTTTTTCATAACTGTTGACTGCAAGCCTGTCTTTTATCATCACAGTGACTCAATCTGCTGTGAATACTTTCAGTAGAATTTTTATTCTCCTGGATATCTGCTTGAATCTGCCTTATGGATTCCATTTCTTTCCTATGCTGAGCATTCATGGCTTGCATAATTTTTTAATGCGCATCTATTTTGTTTGTCTTTACCTGCTCTAACATCACTTTTATTTTGGGCCTCATCTCTATAGTTATCTGAGAGATTATTTCTGAGTTGAGTTTTTTCAAGAGCCTCATTCAATTGCTTTGCTGTTAATACTTCAGAAAGGCCAGTTGGGAGGGTTCTGGATTGTCCCACATCATTGACCCCTGGGTTTGCTTTGGTGAACTGAATGTCTGGGATTGCATCTTAAGCTTCTTCTCATTTTCTTTTCTTTTTTTAGTTTAATTCTTGGTGTAGTGCTTGTAAGTTGCATATGGTGGGTTGCTTTATTGATAGTATTTAGAATCCTTAGGTAATTACTACTTCTCTGAGGTATCTTCCAAGTGTAGCTGGTTTTTGGGTTTCAAGTCTGTTGGAAGATCCGTTTGTTGGGGGATGAGAAATTGCTGGCTCAATCCCTGGTTCTTTGGACCTGTGCCACAGTATTTTCTGTGACCCTTAGTCTCAGTCATGGGATACCAGGACAAACTGCTGTTTCGAACAATTATGTCACTTTGGACTATAGTGGTACCAATAGCCTTTTCAATAGCCTAGAAAATAATAAACTGTGCTAACTATCAATTTGCCACTTTTAACTGTATGAACTGGATTTGTGGTTATATAACAAAATCTAAAACAAACCAGAAAATTATATGCCGTATACAAGTCCTTGATATGTCACTTTTGCCCTCAGGAGTTAAAATTTAAAATGGATTAAGGAGAAAATAGAGAAGTGGAAGAAGAGAAAGAGATTAGAAGTAAGGTTGTAAGACAAAGAAGGATCACATTAACTTTGGGAAATGGGTACAGAAGACTTGAGAGAAAGAGAGAAGGAAGAGATAAAAAGAACAGAACAGGATCACAATCACAAAGAGGCTAGATACCACATTCACACTTATACAAAATCAAGATCAAACAATGAAGGAGGAAAAAAATGGAAACAAAAAGGAAAGAACAAAAACAAACCCACCACCACAAAAACAAAACAAAAACTAAACAACAGAGATAGGGAAAATAAAGTCTCTGCATTCACTGGTAGAGCAATCTGTGGAGACAGAGTCCCTGACCTTGCCAATCTATTCCAGCAAGCCAGCAGTAGCTTTTTGGCAAGGTAGTGGATAATCTCAGCAAGCCTGCACTTTCTGGCCAAAGTCAGGCTTGCCCCTCTCAGAGCACCTTCTGTGGGCCTGAGCCTCACAGGAGTTGGGAGATGGAGCTGGCAGCTCCATCTGAGTTCTGAGTTCTGGTCTCAGCTGGCCAGATTCCATGATGGCTCCAGGCCAATTGCACTCTCCTGCAGGAGATCTGAGCCCTCCACACTCACTGCTAGCCAGTGCAGCCCGTCATGTTCTCTACTTCCCTCTACTGCTGTGTCTCTCCACAGTGCCTCTGGGTTCGCCAGCCATCACCATATCTCTGCAGGTTCGAACTGTTTCTTTCACGCAGTTGAGTCCCATCTTGGAAAAGGCACTGCAGTCTACCTCCTTCTTTGTTGGAGTTTCTGTCTTCATTCTTTCTGTGGGCTTCAGTTCACACTTCTGATTCTTCTTGGGCTCAGGGGATCCACATCCCTCCTCCTTGTCTTCCTCACGTTGCTGTATCCCTGTGTCAGGATGGTGACTCTCCAAGAGGCTTTCTCTGCTGCTTACTGCTTTGCCATCTTGGTCTCCCTTTCTCAGAAGCATTTTAATTTAATGTAATCCGATTGTTTGATTCTTGCAACTGGAATTCTATTTAGAAAGTCTTTGCCTGTGCTCATGTATTTAAGAGTTTGACCTTTTTGTTTTCCTATTTTGTTTGACCTATTTAGTTTGACCTGTTTTGTTTTCCAGCATATTGAGCACTTCCCTTAGAATTGTTTTCATTGTGTCCTGTAAGTTCTAGTGTGTCATACTGGCATTATCATTTGATAATAGGAACTAATTTATTCCTTAATTTCACTCTTGACCCATTGATTTTTTAAGAGGGTATTGTTTAATTTTTGTGTGTTTTGCATAGCTTCACTATGATGTGATAATGTACATGAAATGAATAATTTAGATTCTTTTGAATTTACCTAAACATGCTTTATGAGCCTGTATGTGGTCTATTTTAGAGAAGTTTGGAGAAGACCCATGTGTTTCTGTGTACAGTTTTGGAGAAGTCCCATGTGCTTCTGAGAACAATATACCATTGTTGGAACACTCTATAGATATGTATTAAGTCCATTTGTTTGATAGTTTAGCTCAACTCTGATATTTCTTCTTTGATTTTTTTTGTCTATTTTGTTTGAGACAGTGGGGTATTAAGGTCCTCCGTTACAATAATGTTGCTGGTTTTTTGTTTTCATGTCCATTAGTATGGTTTTATGAAGTTGGATGTACTGGCGTTTGGTGAGAATGTTTATAGTTTTTATCTCTTCCTGTTGAATTTTCCCTTTAACCCATAAGTAGTCATCTCTTCTGATCAAACGTGGCTTGAAAGCCATTTTGTCTGAAATTTGGATAGCTACACCTGGTTTTTTCCAGGTTCTTGTTCTGTGGAATATTATTTTCCATTCTTTGATTTTTAATCTGTTAATTTCTTTTTGAATCAAATGTGTTTCTTATATACAGTAAGTTCCTAATTTATGAACATTCAAGTTGTGACCTTTTACAGACTTGAACAGACCTTGCATTAAGAACATTTGCAGGGCCAAGAATATAGCTCAGCAGCATAAGTGCCTGTCTGGCAAGCATAAAATCCTTAGTTTGATTCCTGGTACAAAAGAAAACATTTGTAGATGCAAACAAATCATGGAAGTAGCTCATGTGTCTGCTGGACCTTGTCACAATTGGCTGCTGGGTGCTTACTGTACAATGTGATAGTATACAGTAGTACAGTGCTCAATCAGAGCCCAAGATGTCCTATCCAGAAGCAAAAGGAAAAGCAGTGATCATGTGGAGGGAACTGCTAAGAAGTACAAAGCGATACACATTATGTATTTGTGTCAAAGGTATATAAGACTTATTTCGTTGGACTTATAAATGAATCTAACATTCTCCCAGAATGGGATTTGTTCATCAGTCAGGGGTACTGCATATTGTTGGGTTGTTTCTTGATCCATTCTGTAGTCTGTGTCTTTTGATTGGGGAATTGAGATCAGTCACATTCAATTATTAAAAGATATTTACTTATTCCTCTCATCATATTATTTACCCATTGTTGACTTCCTAATTTTTTTTCCTTTTCTTTAGCCAGTCATCGTACTAGATTATTCATTCTTTATAACTTTTTGACATTGTGTGCTTTGTTGTCTCTCTTTAGGATATCCTCAAGAATATTCTTTTTGTAATGTTGGTTTGGTGGTCATGAATTTCTTGGTGCTCCTTGTCATGGAAATATTTTATTTTTCCATTAATTTTGAAGGTATTTTTTTCAGGATACATAAGTTGGGGTTCAAAGTAGTTCGCTTTTAGGGCTTGAAAGAATTCATTCCAAGCTTTCCTGCCTTGTACTAAGAAGCCTGCTGTGATTCAAATGGATTTAACTTTGTATGTGAGTCATTCCTGTTCTCTAACAGCTTTTAAGATTTTGCCTATGAGGGCTTCTGGTACCTTAACTATAATGTAAAGGTTCTTTTTTGGTCATGGTTATTTAGTATTCTGTATGCCTAGCATGTGTCTATTTTTTCCTGTATATTTGGGAAGTTTTCTGTCATCATTTCTGTGAATTGATTTTTTTTATACCATTTGTGTTGTCTTCTAATTTTTCATTTATTCTAATTACTCCTACATTAATTTTCGTGGTATCATCTAGCAGCTGGTGGATCTATTCTTTTATGTTCTTCTGTTACTTTTTTGGTACCAAGACTCAAACTCATGACCTCACACTTGCTAGGCCAGGTACTTGTGCTGCCGAGCTATATCTCCAGCCCTCTCTTTGTTACTTTTAAAGTATCTGAGTGGTCAGTCTTTGCAGGTATCATTGTCTTGTAGTTGTGAAGTTCTGTCCTCATATTGGTTGTTTCTATCATCCATACTTTCAGTATAATTTTTAACCTCCTGGTTTTAATTAAAACCTTTTCATGCATTCTAATTCTTTGCTAAACTTGTTCATATTTTATATAGTTTTATTTAGGTTAGCTAACTTTTTATTAGTGTCTTCTAAAAACTCCTGGGTTATTTCTATTTGTGTAGCTGTATCTTCTGTGATCCTGCTGAATACATCTTTGATGTGTATGTAACCTCTACTGTTACCTATGAAGCAATTTGGGTGTGTGGCTTATGCCATTCTTCCCTTGATGCCTTCTAAATTGGGTTCGGGGGGTTGTAACTTTGGGGAAGCATTTTGTCTTGTCTTTTCATGTTTCTGTTGGCTGTTTTGTGCTGAGTTTTGTGGATGCCTATAGTGTAAAGAGTTTGTTGCTAATGTAGAGATCTCTTTAGTCACTTTTCAGTGATATACTTTTGGTGTGGCTAGCTTTTGGCCCAACACCAAGTTTTCTGGGAATGTACTCTAGTATTGTTAATGTCAGAAAGGTAATCTGAGTGTTGGCTTACAGAGAAATCTCATGAATAGCAACAATTTTGCAACTCTTATAATATCAAAAAAACCAATTGTAGTAGTACTAAGACAAATAAGTTATTAATGTAAGAATCAATTATATATCACCCTTAACTCTAGAGAAGAAATCCACATTATGGTGTAAACATTAAAGCAATTCAGGTATTGAGTTACAGAAAATACGTACTTACTACAATAACTATATCTTTTCTAATGGTAGAAAAGAATTTAACTGACTTTATAGAGGTAACTATCTAAAGATTAACAAATCTTTATGGTTACATTATTAAAGACATAGGGAATGGGGAATGTAAGAAGAAAAATTTTAAACTTTTATGATATGAGGAAGAACAGAGAGAAACAGTGCAAAAAATCCTGCTGGGGAGTAGAAGGGTGTTTGTAGAATTAAGGAAAGGTAAAGGAATAAACTAATGAGAAATAGAAAATAAAAAGAGGGAGGAAAAGAAAAAATGAAATGGTCACTAAAAATAGAGAAAACATTAAAGTGAAGTAAAAGTGAGATAAATAAAGAAGGAAAAAAAGATAAGCAGGGAAAAAGAACAAAGGAAAATTCCCAGAGTACCAATAAACTGATAAAAAGAAAAAAGAGGAAAGAACTAAAAAATAATGCACACGGGCTGGGGATTTAGCTCAGTGGCTTAATCACTTGCCTGATAAGCACAAGGTTGTGAGTTTGATCCCTAGCACAAAAAAAAAAGCATACATTCACAAAAAAGAAATTTCTCTGAGCTTTTGGATGTGTGGTTTACTACCAGGATCTACGTTTTGGGGCAGTGTCCAAGTTAAGACATGTTTCTGTGCCCCTCCTCACACTGGTACATAAAGAAGGCATTCAGGCAATAATAGTGTTAGGGCAAATCCACCAGTGGCACAAACTTTCAAATCCATAACAACTTAGGCCTAGCCTGGCCTACTCCCTATGGGGATAGGGTCTGTGTCTTTTAGCTCAAACACCTCAGGATGTTTCTTTCCGTCTTGCTCCCTGATTATGGCCATCTCCTGTGGCTGTGCCTCACCTAGTCACTGTGGAAACTTAACACTGGAAACTCTGAAGTGAAGCCATCCCTTGGCCCTCTGAGTCCCCACCAAGCACTCTCTCCAGGGATAGGTTGGGCTTGTAAACTGGAGTTACTCACTAGCTGTTGCCTGTTGAAGGATTCATGTGGAAATAAAATCCCATGCGCTCCCTGCAAGTCACTTACCTACTGGTTTGTTCTACCACTGTTTTTTTCCCAGAAAGCCCCTGGAGTCTCCAGCTTTCACTTTGTCTCCGTAGATTTCAGTCTCCCTTTCCTACTTGCCATCAGCCAGGAACTGGGGAGGAAGTATAGACCATTGCTTCCCTTTTCAATTTTGTGTTTTGTCTCTTCAGTTTCTCTGTAGGTTTTAATTTTCCTGTCAGATTCTTCCTGATTCCTGAGGCTCTGTTCTCTCCTTCTTACCCTCCTTCCCTCCCTTCCTTCCTCCCACACTCTCTCCTTCTCCCCCACCCTCGCTCCCTCATTGTCATTGCTTACCACTTCACCCCTTTTTCAAACTGGAAGTTGACATACCATAATTAATAAAAGCACCGACTGTGCAACCCTTCAAAATAGAAAATGATCTATAATTTTATTTATTTATTTGTTTATTTTGGTGCCAGGGATCAAACTCACAACCTCACGTTTGCCAAGCAGGCACTTATGCCGCTGAGCTAAACCCCCGGCCCTGTGATCTATAATTTTAATATAGACACAAATGCAAACTATACATTGACATACAGTAAATTTACTAAATATGCTAACCATTAACCGTGTTAAAGAATTCAACAATAATAGCATAGAGTCAACTAAATATCTAAAGATAACTAAAGCTTCATGGTAATACTAGTAAAGAGGAGGTGCTAAGAAATGGGAAGACAAAAGATACAAAATTTTAAAAAGGAAAGGAAGATGACCAGAGAAGTGAGATAAAGGCTTTTATTTAATAAGAGTTAAAAAAAAATTAATAGAATTAGATAAGTATAACAGAAAAGAACATAGGAAAAAAAGATAAAATAATAAAATAGGGAAATGAAAAAATGAATTACAAAAAGGAAAAATACAACCCCCCCCCCAAAAAAAAAAACCTATAAAGAAATGACTCAAGGGCCGGGGATTTAGCTCAGTGGCTTAAGCACCTGCCTGGCAAGTGCGAGGTTGCGAGTTCAATCCCCAGAACAAAAAAAAAACAAACAACAACAAAAAAGAAATGACTCAAACAAATTTCTCCATGTTTTCAAATGTGTGGTTTGTTTCTAGGTTCTGCAGTATTGGAATCTACCAGATATGAGGGATAGTAAGTCACTACTTGGACCCAGTTTGCTTGCACAGTCACATGTTGGTGTATGAATGCTGAATCCTGCCCTGCCTTTCTTGCTGGGCATGGCTGACTGTCAGTGATGTTCACCCTAAAGCCTGTATTTACTTCAATCGCTTCTGATTTCTGTGTCCCTCTGTGTACTCCAATCATGGCTTTTTCCACCTGTCTGTAAAACCTGTGGGTTTGTGAGGTGCTTCGTCTGGTCCAGAGGTCCCTTTACCGTACTCACCCTAGGCTGTGGCAACCCTCCAAGCTGAGGCATATCACTGATCACGTTGGTAGATAGGGAAAGCAAACAGACCACTGAGCTGTGTTGGTTATAGGCTGCGAGAGTAGAGAGGAGTCAGGCAGTCCGCTAGACTTAATGCCAGCCCTTTCAGGCAGCCTGCTCCAAAAGTCACTCACATCCAGTTTGGCCTCTCAACTTGGAGGATTTATGTCCTTGCCAGCCTGACCCGAGAATCCCTGAAGTGTAGTTGTTCTATAGCTCATTTTAAAATAGGCACTTTCCAAAATGACTGCTGATTAAACACTCTCAAATATGGTGCGCACTACACTGGATTTCTTCTCCAACTCTATCCTGCCATGTGGAAGGAATCACTTTCAGAGCAAAAATCCCACACTGTATGTGTTTGTTGCTTTTTAATTTTTTGGTACTGAGGACCAAACCCAGGGCCTGCCACTTGCCAGACAAGTGTTCTACCATTGAGCTAAATCCCCAGGCGCCACCACCACCATCACTGTTTTTGTAGTTTGTAATAACCATGAACTTGCCTTGGAACTCGTGCTGCCATACTGGTCTGTTTCTCTGTGAAGCTCCTGACTCTTTCCTGACTTAACCTTGTGTTAACAGACAGGTTTCCCCTCCCCAGTTGCTGCATTTCATGTTCCAGCCTGCTTTGTTCTTTTCTCTCTTGTACTCCATATCTCCAGCTGCTCTATAGTTTCTAGTTGTCCTGTCACCCTCTCCCAGTTAGTGGAAATCTACTTTTTTTCTTCATCAGGTTGTTGTTTTCCAGGTGCTTCCATTTCAGGTCCCAGAGAGACTGTATTTAGTTGTCTCTCTTTTTTTTTTTTTTTTTTTTGTGTGTGTAAATTTGAGACTGGATCTTGACAGGTAGTTCAAGTGCCTCCTTTTCTGTTTGTTTTTTTGTTTGTTTGTTTGTTGGTTGGTTGGTTGGTTTTGAGGGAGTTGTTTTGTTTTTTAGACAGGGTTTCAGTGCATTGCTCCAGCTGGACTCAAACTCCTACTTAAGCTGTGTCCTGCCTCAGCCTCCCAAGTCACTGGGACTACAGTAGTATACCATCATACTCAGCTACCAAAATTATTTAAGTAAATGAAATCTGAACATTTGGGATGCTTTTCCCTTCAGATTATTAAGTGGAACTATCAGTTTAAGAAATATACATTATCTTTTGTCATAATGATTGTATTAGCATAAATCTGTTAGCTGCATTATAAATACATGAACTTCAAAACTTCATTGTTGTGTTTTATTCATTCCTCTTATTTCTACAGAACTTCATAGCAACTGAAGTACTTAAATTGTTCAGTCTCAAAAAAGAGACAAACCACAAAACAGATTGGCAGAAAATGATGAAATTTGGAAGAAAGAAAAGAGACCGAGTGGATCATATCCTGGTCAGTGCATCCATCCAAACAATTTTTATTTTGGTTGTATCTTCTAAAATCAGGTGTAGATAGATTCCAAAAGGGAAAAAGATAATTGATTGTAAGGCTATGAGATTAATTAAATTTCACTTGCTACATTTCTGCTTCTCAGTAGAAATTGCTTTGTTTGTATTTGGCAGGTGAGAGTATTTAACTTAGTATTTTATAGAAAGCTTGAGAAATCAAAACTTGAGTGGAAACAGTTTAATATAGTGAATTGAAGAGACCAATGTGGATTTTGGAGCTAGATGGCTTGAACTTATAATTTGTTTTGCTTAGTTACATTGGACAAGTTCATTTACCTTTTTTTTTGCCTTGTTTCTCTATGTGTAAAATCAAGATGATACTGATAAGTATCTATCAGATAAAATTGTTAAGAAGGTTAAATGAATATATATGATCATCATTGCTCAATGAGAGGGATGCCTACATCATGCAAAACATTATAGACTATACTACAAACCTAGATGGTAAAATTGGTCACTTGGTAGAGCCTCTCTGTGTAAGCAAGAGAGAAACAAGAAGCAAGGTGTATGAGGCTACTACAGGCATATGGCATTATATTTTTCTGGCATACTGTTTTATAGACAACCTTTTCTTTAATAAGTAGAAGGAAATACATTCTAAGTAATGCCTTCAAAGTAGTTAATAGAGGGCTGTGTAGCTCAGCAGCACAGCGCCTACTTGGCAGGCACAAGGTCCTGGGTTCAATTCCTGGTACAAAAAAATAAAAATAAAAGATAGTTAATAGACAAACCTTATTGTCATTGTTCAGTATTATTTATTTTACATAATTGTGCTGTACTTTTGTACAACTGGCAATACAGTAGGTTTGTTTATAACAAACCATTATCACATGAGTAAGAGTTGTGCTGTGATTTTGTGGAGGGCCTTCTTAATGTCACTAATTGGTAGGAATTTTTCAGCTGCATTATAATCTTATATGACCATAATGGTATATGTTGTCTGCTGTTGACTAATCATTATGCAAGGTGTGACTGTGTATGTAAAACACTTAGAACAGTTCATAACAGTTCCCCATATATAAGTGAATAAATATTAGCTGTTACCACATCATTATCATTATCTTCATCATCCAGAACTAGTAAGACCTACTTGGTTTTTCAGTATATTTCTCTAAAATTAGAAATATTTATTATTAAAAGACAATCAAAAATTGTTATAGTTTCTTCCCTAAAAAAAGAATATTATAATAATAAAACTCAGATGTTACTTTTCTGGTTTAGCTCCTTTGTAATACTTATGTTTATCAACTTTCTCCATGTGTGTAATTCTCTAGTGCTTCATTTACTCAATAATAACTATACTATAGCATTTGTTTGGCATTTTACAGTGTGATCATTCTTTGTCATGTCTTACTTGATCGTCACAATAATTATATGTGGTAGGAAGAACTAATGTTATTCTCTATTTTACAAATGAGAAATTTAGGTGCAACACTGTTAAGTGACTTGCCCAGCAAATAAGTACCACGATTTTAATCCATTAATTCATTGATCCTTCTCAAGAAGGTGAATGTTTCCTGTTTTTACAGTGTTTAAAGTTTATTAATTTTCAAGTGTGACATCCTTTATTTCTTAAAGATTAAAGAAAAAATATGTTGAGGCATTCATCTAACATTAATTAAATTGATTGTATCCCTTTTTTATCGTATCTCTTATAAATCATCTCTTTATACATTGAGTCAGAAATTAGCTAATTAAAGACTGATGTTTAAATGGGAAGCAAAGCAGACGTAGTCTATGACTTCTTGGATTTCTACTCTACTGGTAAAAACTGACCCATAATATGTAATTTACACATGCATGTAATTATAAATTAAGCAACAAAAGAAAATAGAGGGAACTAAATTGTACAGTGCATTTTAAACAATGTAAAAGATTTTGAAGTTTATTTAAAGAAAACAAGGAGTTTAAACAGGAGAAATTAGATTCGTAGTTTTAAAAAATCATGGAGGATCCCAGTCATGAGGGAGACTAGGGCAAGTGGACTTCAAGTTCAGGTTTCACCAGGGAAGCCTGCCTCAAAACAGACAGACAGACAGACAGACAGAGTTGCTAGGACAAAATAACTGTTCTGGAACGTAATGCTCCTGGGTTCTCTTCTCATTGCAAAGTTTTTCACTTTTGTAATTTTGAGGCTTCAAATGGAGTCCTGTTGGTTTCTGTGGTATACTCAGGGCATCTTTTCTATTGTTCGGTTCCTTCTCAGCAACCAGATTTTCCTCAGTGCCATCTTTGCAGTCCGCAACTTTACTGGAGCTTTCTTTCTGGCCAAACTCAAAACTTTTTAAATCATTTTTCTGGGCTTTTTGCTTTTGATTCTCAACATACATGTGGCTAAAATATCCCAACAGTAGTCATGCCGCTGACTGAACATTGGACTACCTTGAAATTTCTCCCATCAGATTAATTCCAACTTAATCTGTCTCATGGATAAAAGCAAAATGCAGAGAAACTTTCTGCCAAAGCATAACACACATAGTTTGCAGTCCTTCCAACAGAAACCTCCTGAGTGTGGTCTTTACCAAAGTATTTCTATCAGCATTCTGGTCTCCTGTGCTCCGACCAGAATCTCTCAAGTTCAGTTTGCAACATTCTAGGACAATTTCCTCAGCTGACATCTCCATACCTTTTCAAACTTGCCACAGCCAGTTACAAAAGCCTCTGAACTACATGGACAGGTAACATCACAGTAACAACCCCACTTCTGGTACCACAATCTCTTAGTTACTTTTCTCATTGCTGAGACAAAATACATGGCACTCAGAGTTAAAGGAGGAAAGGTTTATCTCAGCTCATAGTTTGTAGAGTGTTCAGTCAATAGACAACTGGTTCTAAGGCAGGGCAACATGGCAGAGGACCATCACAGAGGAAAAATAGTTTATGTTATGCCAAGCAAAAGACAGTGAAGCAGTAAGCAGCAGCAGGAGCCTGCCTTTCCCTGTTATCCCATCCAGGCTGCCAACCTTGTGGGTGGTGCCACCCTATATCCTGACAGCAGAGGCGTCCAGATAATACCAGATAAAATCAGTTAAGTAAGCAGAGTCCCTTCCAACAGTCATCAGGAGATTCTCAAATATTAAGCAGAGTATTTCATTAGCAAGTGTAAGATTACTGCAGTTTAAATAAGGTGATGTCTATGGGTAAGTAAAGATTTACCATTTGGCGATTGTAAAATATTTTTCAACTTCTTACAGGAAACCTGACCCATGTATGTAATGTTTTGTAGAGCTTACATTTTTTAAAGCTTTTAATGAAATCATGATGTTAACTTCTTGAGCTAATTATTAACAAAAAATGCTAAATTCTTATTGTTTGATTTGGTTAACCTAACATTTATAAATTCTGACCTCTTGCATTTAGGAGTGAGATTTAGGGCAATCATTTCTTTATAATGCAAAGCAAAAAGTTTTCCTGTAGAGCACAAGAAGAGGGCTTTAAAATAGTTTTTAAAATGTTTATTACAAGATAATTATGCTGAGGTTAGAAAGTTTAGAAAATTCCAATGAAAAAATGACCATGAAAATCTCACACTTGAATAACTTAATATTGATGTACATAAATTTTGATTCTTGTACAGAGGTTTTGTTTTTTTGGCGCCAGGAATAGAACTTAGGATCTCACGCTTGCCAAGCAGGCACTTTGCTGCTGAGCTGAATCCCCAGCAACAGAGAATTTTTTAAAAACAGTTTCATATAAGTCTTTTTTTTTCAAGTCTAATTGTTTTTACTTCATTAAATTTGGAACTATTTCCTTGACATTAAGTGTTCCTTTGTTTTATATTATTTTTAAGCAACTTCATTCCATTTTATTTTGGTGAAAATAACAGTAGTCCATTGTGTGGAAATATTATAATGTATTTAATTAGTCAATAATGTTTTTTCTCTTGTAAACAACACTGTCATAACAAAATCTTGCTGTGTATCTTTGCATGTATTTTTAGTAATTTCCTTAAGATAAATTCCTAAAAGTAGAATTACTGTTAAAATACATACAGAATATTAAGATATTTGTATGTTGCCAAATTATTTTCCAGAAAGAGTCTACTAATATATATATACTCAACAGCACTATATATGGGTTGTTCTTACCTTTGATAATACTAGCTCTTATGATTTTTTTTTTTTTTTTTTTTTTTGGTACTGGAGATGGAACTCATGACCTCGCACTTGCCAGGCAGGCGCTTAAGCCACTGAGCTAAATCCCCAGCCTATCTTATGAATTTTTTAATCTTTTAAAAATGAGCTTGTTTTGCTCACGATAACTTTCTTTTCTAACCTGTTACTCTTATTTTTCTAAATTGTTTACACATTTAATTTTGAAATATTTTCAAAGTGAAAAAGAATAGAAAATAATACAGAAACCATTGTTTTTATACTCTTCTCCTTCATCCTGAGTTCAGTTGCCATCTTTCTAAAGTAGACGTTTTAGTATTCCATTACCCTCTGGACTTTAAACTCTTATTGTCTATGTCTTAGTTACTTTTCATGTTGCTGAGACAAAATATCCAATAACTAAAGTAAAAGAAGGAAAAGATTATTTTGGCCCACAATAAAACTTAGCCATTTCAATTCATAGTCAGCTGGTTCCAAAGCAGGATGGCATGGCAGAGGGGCATCCTAGAGAAAAAAAAAAACACTTCATGGTATGGAAGGCAAAAGGCAGGAGACAGCAAAAGCAGCAAGGGAGTAAGAGCACTAGCCCTCTTTCTGTCCTTTATAGCCTATCCAGGGAACACGCCATTGGGGCAGGTAGCATTCCCTCCACTCACTCCCATTATCCACGCCCAGAACTATGCCAGACCAATACCCACACCCAGAACTAAGCCAGACCAGTCAGTGGACTAGTATAGTAATCACATATGCTCAATCCCAGCATCACACTCTAGATCCAGCCACCTTGAAAAGCCCTACCTATGACTGCATGAGGCTTCGGGGGACATTGAGACATAAACCATGACAGTCTAGAAATGTCTTTATTTTAACTCTTCCTTTTTTGAAAGATAGTTCAACTTAGTCGAATATCGGATTCTGAGTTGAATATTTTTTTTATCTGAACAATTTGAACATATTCCATTGTAATCTGACTTGTCTTCTTGTTCTTGAGAAATCTGACATTCCTTTATAGGGAATTGGTCTTCTGTTTGGTTTTTATTTAAGATTTGCGTGCATGTGTGTGTGTTCTACCACTTATGAACTTACGAATTAGAAAATCATATCTTTACACAATTCTGGAAATTTTTCAGCTGTTGCTTCTTAGATTCAGTTTCCAATACCACCACCAAAATAAAAGCAAGAAGTTTATTTATTGGTAGACCTCTATCTGTCTCTCTTCCTCCACCACCACCACCACCTTTTTTTTTTTTTTTTTTTTTTTGCCTTTTTGAGACAGGGTCTTGCTATGCAGTTCAGGCTGGCCTTGTGCTCATTTTGTAGCCCAGGCTGGTCTCAAATTTACAATGATCTTCCTGCCTCAGCCTCCCCAAGTGCTGGGATTACAGTTGTGCACCTCCACATCTGGCTGGCTACACTTTAATAGATGATGTATACTCTAAATTTCCCAGTGTTCCATGGAACATAAATTAGAGAACAGAGGACTGGATATTTACATATCCTTTAAACAGCCGTTCTCAAAAAGAAAAAAATGTGGCAGTCATCTTGAAGTATCTGGGTCAACTCTAGACAAGGGAACACGTTGAACAAGTGCTGTCCCCACCTCCCAAACTTTAGATGGCATGATCTTTTTCTCCCAAGACAATACAATAGGACAAGCCAGAGGCTTATTTTCACTTGATGTGCACGCATGCGCGCGCGTGCGCGCGCATGTGTGTGTGTGTGTGTGTGTGTGTGTGTGTACACCAAAGTAGACTTGTAGTAGACACCCTGGTCATTATAGTTAACTGTGGTGAATTTGTGACTAGATAAAGATTCATCATCTAGTTTGTCTATCTGGCCTCCATCCTACTTACAATGTCATTATGTGTAAGAAGTCTAACATGTTCCTTTTTATAATAGTAATTTTTAAATGTCTTGAGTACTTAGTTCTAATTTGATTAGTATTCATTTATCTAAGAATCTCAGAATCCTAAAATGCAAAAAGAAAAAGGATTGTAAACCAGTAACTTTTAAAAGAAATTTAGATATTATATTTTTCCAAATATCTTAATGAATATTAATTGCTATTCATTTATTTGTAATACTCCAGAATCATGTCCAATGTTGTCTTTGTATATATGCTTTTTGTAATTGTAAATCTATATATCTATATTTTGTGTACTTTTCTTCCCCTTAAATTCCTGTGCATGTTCACTTCAGTTAACAGGGATAGCATACTTATAATTCTTAATATCTATAAAACACTGTAATACTATGAAATTCAAATATTGAAGCCATTTTAATTACATTTGACAATTGAGTTTTTTTAAGACTTTTTGTAACATTAAAAGGAATGTTGATACTATTGTATAAATTAATTTTTTTCTTCTGGGTTATTTCCTTGGACTGTATTCCCATTGGTGGGACTACAGAATCATCAAATATAATTCATATCTAAATTCTGTGTGATGGTGATTTTCTAATCTTGTTGTCTTCTAAATACTAGGTACAGGAGCTCCACGAGGAGGAAGCACAGTGGGTAAACTATGATGAGGACGAGTTGTGTGTGAAGATGCAGCTGGCTGATGGGATCTTTGAAACCTTGATCAAAGATACTATTGATGTTCTGAATCAGATCAGTGAAAAACAGGGGAGAATGCTACTTGTGTGACATCTTGCAAATAAATTGAACACTGAGTGTTAATATGAGTCCTGGGCCTTTCTGCCTCCTGATGTACACCCCATCTCCATCATAGCAAGAGTGCTTCCAGATCTTGGACCTGTTCTTATGGACTGCTGATTTTGGAGTTCATGGGACAGTGCGGTATATCTGATATTACAGCCTTTGCCTTTAGACTGTCCACTGGATTACTTGGTTATGTTCTGTGGGCAGGGTTGTTCTCCTGATGTTAAGACACAATGTAATTCTGCATCTCTTGATAACACACCTTCTAGGTCTCAGATGAGAGCTCAGAACAGCAAACTTAACCTCCATGCTTAGACTAGGGTATCACTTCCTTGAGTCTGAAGTCAGGTAAGAGAGGTATATAGATAAATTTATCATATAATTTTTGAAATATCCTGGTCTATACTATGAAAGTCATAAATGAACCTTATAATCCTTAAACAGTACTAAACCCTTAATCTCTTCAAAAATACACAAGTTTAATGTCTATTTCACATTCTGGAGTTGATTTCTTTTCTTTTTGAAGACCATTTTCTTCCATTATTGCAGTTCAGCAGTAGCAAGCAGACTGTCAGATTAACAGAAATAAGTGATAGCCTTGCTTTCTGAGCACCACCTAAAGAAATGTAAACCTCTGTATTATATTTAGTTTTCCTGTCTGAGCATGAAAACCAATGCCCCCACTGAAGACTGGGCTAAAAGGACTGCTGCAGGGCTGATTGCTCTACCCTTTGTTTTACCCCTGCACTTTTCTTCCTCGTCCTAAACCTGTACAAGCTGCTCCCAGAATGACAGATAACTCAGGACCATCTCAGGCATCCAGGCATGGCAAACATGGAAATAATTCATTTTGGCCTTCAAACCAACTCCCATCTCGCCCCAAGAAGTCAGAGACGCTGTTACTTGAATGATTTAGGAAATGAGTGTGTGCACCAAAGACAAAAAGCTATTGTCTATAGTTTGTGTGCTTGTTTTACTCTATGGAACATTTTTTTAAATTATTTTAAGATAAATTATTAAGTTGGAAATGTGTGTCCCTATTCAGAAGTTAAAGATTCTTATAATAGTTAAACCTCGGTCTTGAAGCTTCTGTGGTTCATGGTCTTTGCACAGGAAACCTATGGTTTTAACAAATCCATACACATATTGAAGAAGTCAGTTAAATTTGTTGAAAAGAAGATGAGCTTTTTCAAGAGCACTTGCAATAGTAGGAATGGGAGAAAATGATTTAAAGACACTGTAAAATTTAGTCTTGCCTCTCTTACAGCATTGCTTCATACAACTATTACCTGTATCTGAAACAAAGTCTATAGACTCCAGCTGCTAAATGAGAGCACATGAGATGCTCTTCTGGGACCTCAGTACCTGCCTTCCTGACTGGTTTCTCTTAATCAGTCTTATCCCTCTTCGCATAATCCAGAAGAATACGGATAATCTTAGGCGTGAAAGTAAATGCCTTAATTTTGAAGGTCCAGATTAGAAGCATGATGTAAGACATCCACTGGATTCATAGTTACAAATGTCCTGGAATGTTATAGTTTCAAAATATGTTAGAAAACCCCAAAGATGGTAATCTAAGTGTGCGCATTTATTTCTGCATCTTTCCTCCAAACTTGCCTTTGCATCTTAAATGTTTCACTATGCACACTTCCATTCTTCTTCTGTTCATCCTGTCATAAGAAACTCATTGAAATAATCATCGGAATATTTGCATTTTGCACAATGACTGGTGTGATAGCTCTTGACAAATGTGGAAAGCACTGAAATGTTGTGACTGAGTCTTGGGAAATGCTATTTTGATGTATTTCCAGCATTTCTTCTGGGCCTTTGATGTTGGGCTATAGTCTTGTAGCCATAATGAGCAAATTGCCTAAAGGAAGCAAAGGTTTCTCGGGGTTATTAACCAGTAATGTGGAAATATTATTTTCATGTGCCCAAGGAAAAGCAAAGACTTGTCTTTTGGTTTATGTTATTTAGAATACAAAAACATCTTGTCTGCATCCTTTTTGCTGTTTATAGAATCACATTGTCCTTATGATACTGAAACTTTGCAGCTGCTGTAAGTTTTTTAATAAATGAATATCAAAATATTATAATAGAAATATAGGTCGTTTTTCTACATCTCCGTTATTTGAACCTAAAACCAATTTTTAGTAAGAAAATTTATCTTTACTCTTTATGACATCATGATTTTAGAGAAGGAAAAAAATACAGAAGTCCATAGAATCAGCAATCTGAACTGGTAAGGAATGCTGCCAATAATGTAGCAGTAGCTATCCTAATCTGCTCCAGCTGTCTTTGCTCTCCCAAGATCCTGGGTTCCAGATGAGAGGCAGTAAAAGACCAGTCTTACTCTTTCAGAAATGTCATCCACAGTTTATAGCAAAAATAAAACACCACCGGGGGGGAAAAAAAAAAAACAACTAAACAAAGACATCTATAGAACAGATTTCTTATTTTAACTATGAGGACCTAACTAAAATATATTTGTTATTAGTATTAGAAGTAAATATGGATACCCAACCACTTTTCCATACTGGCATCTTTTTACTCTTCCTCTTAACCAAGAATCCCTCTTTCTAATCTTTACTCCTTCCTACACCCCACCCTCTTTCGGTCTGCATAATTCTTTAAGAAAAAGATCTTTGTATCAGCAGTAATATCTTTTAGAACAGCACCGTCAGAATTTAGTAGTAAACCAACATATAGGCTTCAGATTTAATTCTGAGTCCAAAACAATTTGTGCTACCCAGGGCAGTTAACTCTGGGTTAAAAATAAGTACAGGGTATAGATTCCCTCTTCAGGTCTAAACAGGAATTTTTACTCTAGGGAAAAGTAGGAAGAGCTCAAAAGTAGTTAATAAGGAAGGTAATTTTTCTTTTACCTAAAAGAAAATTCCTTCTGTGACTACAGGTCGGGTCTCTGAGAAATTATCTTTCAAAAGAGATTTTGTTGCTCATAAGAGTGTTGTGGCCTATTGATAAAAACAATTTTGTTCACTTTCTTGTCTTGAAAAAAAGTGGCCTTAGCTTTTTGCAATACTTGAATAAAGTGTGTACTCACAAAAGAATTTCTGTAGCACAGCATTAGAGACTTGTAACTTTTCTGCAAGAAATTCAGACTTACATCTTCCTTTTACTACCTTAAGAATACTAGTGAATAAACATTAACTCAAAGAGCAAGTGATAGAAACTACAATGCTGTTTAATGCAAACTGTAGGAATTTACATGTTTACAGATCATCTTAAACTGGTTGTGCAGCAATTCAATAAAATATCTTTGTATTATAAAAATGTGAAGAAAATGTAAACTGATGTAAAGGAGGTACTGTCATTTTAATTAATTTTGTTTAATAGCTTTTCCTTCTGGACTTTGCAAAGCCTTCTTGGTAAACACATTGCAAAGCATTCTCTGGGAGGCTTAGCCTTCTTGTGTGTACTGTACTGTGCAGACATGAAAAATAAACCCGTTTACTGTGTATGTGTAAATAGCCTGGTCACCAGGCCATTTTCAGCCAATAGTCACATCCAGTGCAACTCTGCACAGAAGACTTAGGGTGTGGTTTGTAAGTATGATCTGTAAAATAACTGGGATGAATTCCCATGTATACCTGTGTAAATAGATTTGTTAACTAAAATGTACTTTAAGATAAAGATAAATCTGTAAATAAAAACTGATTTATAAATTAATTTTGTGTCACATGTTCGTTTTTACACTCGAGCCAATCAGAAAAGGAGTTCTAATAAAATACATTTATTTCTTGATTTCTTATTGGATTGAAGGGCATTTTTCCTTCAGTATGGTGAGCTGTGTATAACTTCTGTTTACCGTGCATACAGATGCCATCAACACATAAACTTCAGCACCTTGGGCTTTGAAAGGTCGTGGTTCATGCCCTACATAGTTGTTGAGCACTGCGTTTATATTCTAAACTTTGTGCTGTGCATGAGGTAGGTAACAAAGGAGACGCACATGGTTCATGAACTTATGTAGCTTAAAGTCTTAGAGTCACCAAAAAATAATTTGAGCATGCCTGGTATCCTCCAGACCTCATGCTTGAGACTGTGGGTTTCATCCGCAGCTGCAACAAAGAAAGGGGCAGCGGAAAAAGAAAAAAAAAAAAAGAATTTGACAAATAGTGCAAGACAGATTGTAGCAAATGCTGCAAAGAAAGCATATGTAGGATTAGAGAATATTATAAATGGGGTTGGATTAGGAAAGAGTTCCTGATAAATTACTTTGTTTTGCTTTCGTGTTTTTTGAGTTGGTGGTCTCTTTGTTGCCCAGGACCAACTTCAAACTCTTGTGTTTATTCTATCCTGCTTCACCTCCTGAGTAGCTGCAGTTATAAGCATGCAACACTGCACTCCTAACTTTGTTTTGAACATTGATGGGCTTCTACTAATTTATGATAAATGGCCATTTCTTTTTTTTTTTTTTTTGGTACTAGGGATTGAACTCACAACCTTGTGCTTGCCAGGCAGGCACTTATGCAGCTGAGCTAAATCTCCAGCCCGATAAATGGCCATTTCTCTCAGATAATTTGAATTTTGTTCACCTTTGCAAAATGGCATGTATGAAAAAGTCACACAAATAAGCAGACCACAAAGAAGAGCAACCAGCTGATGAATAGATGTGAATTTTTTTTTCTAGAAAAAAGAAGCTTGGAGAATGGACCCGTATGTGTGGAAGAACAAAAACTTTTAACACAAAAATGTATGCCACTCAGGATAATAAATCATCCATGGTTCAACAGGGTAGTAGTAATCATTATCTCACCTAAATTCTAGTTGTCTTTTGAGAGCCATATCTGTTACAGTTTTAATCCCTTAGCCATGAGCATTAAGGAAATTCTCAGACCAAATCATTGATCAAATTGCAGTAATTTTAAATATTTTTCAATTCCTAAAAGTCATGTGCATGCCTGCTGTATGTCATATCATAGGTGCTTGGAGAAAAAAGACCAAGACAAAATACAAGAAAATAGTAGATGAGAAAATGGCAGTTGTCAAGAACAGTAAAACAGTGATGAAAATTACAATGATCTACCAAAGTGAATACAAAGGAGAAATAAGTCAATCTGCTACAAAATCCTAGAGAACTCAGAACTTAGAGATACTGGCTGCACAAAACTAAATGAAGTGCAGCCGGGGATTTAGCTCAGTGGCATAAGCACCTGCCTGGCAAGTGCTAGGTCATGAGTTTGATCCCCAGTACAAATAAAATTTAAAAAATTAAAAAAAAATTAAGAGATTATTTTCACATCTGGGTGGCCAAAGTCAACAGGCAGATAAATCCTTCCCAGAGAAGAGATCAGTACATGATTTAGAGTCACCCAGAACAGACAACACAATGCTTACTTAAATCCAGAAGAGCAAAAATGCACTAGATCCTGCCCTTTGCAAACCCTTGATTCCCCATGGTCAGCAGATGCATTCTGTCCATTGCGAGTAGCATGATTGCAAGCGCCCCATTCATGCTATAGGGGAGGGACCCTGGGACCCTCCCAGTGGAATTTGAAAGAAAGCCAGAGGCCATGCTGAGGGCTGCTGACACAGAAGTTTAAGCAGAATGAAGAGCACCCTGAGGTTTTTGTTTGTTTGTTTTTGTTTTTGTTTTTTTTGTACTGGGGACCAAACTCAGGACTGCACCTTTGCAAGGCAAGCACTTATGCCGCTGAGCTAAATCCCCAGCCCAGCACCCTGAGTCTTAAAGGAGGAAAGCTACTCTCACAAGGAGATAAGCCCAGCACAGGGTGAGGAGTGTTTTCAGACCAAAAGCTTATTTTTTTGTGACTATACAGGAGCAGGAAACCATACTTAACTCCTTTTCCCAACAGTCTACTCTTAGCTGAACTAGACATACAGCATAACAAATTCAGGAAGACAAATGTGGAAGGAGAGCCCAGTCTAACGGGGCTAGAACAACCTTCAGGATGCAATTTACTGGCACGATCTCCTTATTGGCTTTGAGACTTTACCAAGGTCACTAGAAAAACCAGACCTAGGAAGATGATCAGGCCTCCCTGGAGGATGGCCTTCAACTGCGAACTCCATCGTTCATGGATTAGGACAACTGAAGGGGATAAAAAAAAATGAGTATGGGGGCACTGCTAGGTATACAGCTGATAACATCTTATCTGAGCATCGGTCACTAACTCCATTTCTGCTTTCCTTGAGTGTTGATACGTGCACAGTACCAGGTGTCAGCATAATCCAAATACCACCTTGTTGTGCCAACAGGAAACTAGGGGCTATTGTGTTGTTCATTTCCACCTTAGCTAGTGAGTTTAGTATGTCTTGAGGAAATTCCAAGCCACTGGGTGTGGGCCAAGCCATGACAATGGGAATGTGGGCTGAGGGACAAAGCCAGCATTGTTTGAGTTTGCCTCCTCTCACTACAGCTGTGCTCATTCTTATCGGAGTGTCGCCATGGCACAGCAAAGGCTTCTGCAGTGACAAAAAGACAAGTTACTGCCCCTCAAAAAAAAAAAAACAGCCCTGCCATGAACCTCCAGAGGCTGGAGATGCTCTTGTCTGCTATTTTCTTGGGGATCCTTTGCCCACTGCTTGACCCAAAACTTTCTACTTCAACCAACCAGTCACCCAACCTGAGAAGGAAAGCTGTATCTTAAATTAAGATAACATAACCCATAATATTCACTCTTGTTGAATTGAGAGTCTGGAGTGTGACAAGAACGCTAGTGCCCTGATGTTCTATTGGCTTCTTTCCCATCTCCTTGGGGTCCCACAGGAGGGGGCACCTGAAGATAGCATTGCCTCTAGGTTTGAATTGGACCTACTGGTGGCACAGCTGCAGCCCAGACCACAAACCCCTGGGGAATCTTTTCTGCTGAGAGACACAAAAAAATATTAGGTGTACAGAGGTTAGGATTCTTTAGACACAGTTCTATCCAGTGACTGCTCCTCCAACTTCTTCCAAGTCAGTCTTACGTGATGAGAGAAATCTTGTGTTTCCTTTCTGCTGGAATAGGGTTTCAAGGTTCAGATGGCTTTTGTTAGGCAAGGGGCACCATCACTGAGTTGGGGATTTGGGGTTTGGTTTGGCTTCAGGTTTTGTTTGGCTTTTGTGGCTCTGGGGATTGAACCCAGGACCTTTGTCCTGAGCTACATCCCCAGCACTTTTTTCCTAGGCTGAACTTGAACTTGCAATCTTCCTGCTTCAGCCTCCTAGAGTGCTGGGCTTACAGGTGTGTATCACACACCCAATTTAGGTTTTTTGAATGATCTTTGTATAGTTGTTATTTGAGCCTCACATTTCATCATTTTATGTCCTGTTGGTTTGGGAGGGATGGCATGAAATGTCCATTTGATGTAATGGGAACTTGTCCATTGTGGGGTTGCCTGGACTGTGATGTGGTGTCTTGCTCAGATTGGAATCATTCTATATATCTAAAAATTGTGGCAGTTTTTCATCAGCTTTTCAATATCATTATTCCTAAGTTAATATAATAATGGTCAATTTGAATATTACATGTATGATAAATTATTATCAGATTATTAAAGTATCATGTTTACAATGAAACAATTATTGTATATAAGTGAATAATCAGCTATGCAACTTCCTGCAGTAACAACCTAATGGACTCAGTCCTACACTCTGAACAGGACAATTTTATCTACAAGTTCTGAGTTGAATATAGTTTCTTGGTTCTCACATGATCCAAGAGTTAACAGAAAATTCTTTGAAACCAGCAACTGGAACTAGGCCTCTTAAGATCAAGGAGAGGAAGGAATGAAAAAAAGGACATTAGACACAATACCATTATTTTCAACCACTGTACCATATGCTTCACTTCCAAGCAGTCTAACACTTGGCATCCATCCGAGATATACCTGCTGTCACATCTTAGATGATCACAACTGCTGTATTTAGCAGGAGGGGAGAGGCATATAGGGAAAAGGAAACAATCCCTATGTTTATGAATATATGAATATATGAATGTTTATGAATGTTTGATACTAAGGATTAATTTCTAGAAAGAACAAGTAGACTGAAGCTCTCCAGCTAACCGTTAACTAGAATGACATGCAAGGAGCCATAGGGCTTACAAAACTACATACATACATACATCTTGCAGCAGAAGACAGAAACATCAAAATGACACCCAGGATTTGGAGGCAGATTTATTTAATGTCGGAGAAATACTGACAGAGAATCAACTGTCCCTCAAAATGTCAGGGCTCTAAGTTTCAGGGAGGGGAGAATTTTATGGGCTCTGCAAAGGAAAGGTACAGAAGCAGAGTATTTGTCTTTGATTAATTTCTACAATATGCATGACAGTGACCAACCATTTCTAAGAAGCAGAAGCAACCAGAACTGCAACAGGAACTGTCACCTGGGCAACTAACAGACTGGCTGTGGGGCATTTTCTGCCATAATCTTATTTATCTCATCTCTAATTTTAAAATAATTCACTGCCACCAGGCATGGAGGTGCATGCCTATAATCCTAGCACTTGGGAGGCTGAGGCAGGAGGAACCCTGTGAATTCGAGACCAGCCAGGTCTACACAGTGAGACACTGTCTCAAAGCAAAATGAAAAAATAAATAATTCATTGCCTTAGATATATGAGTGAGAAAAATAGAAAGTGGAACATCAGCAACACCAGCTGGTGCTAAGGACTTCAATACTTGCAAAAGATCATCTTTCACCTTTGTTTCAAGTTTGCTTATACTGAACAAATTCTAATTGTTCAGGTTAAGGGTAGTCTCCCAAAGTTTCTTGAGTTACTCTTTGGACTCCATTTTTTGCTACTGTGTTTTCCTGAATATTCCTTACATTCATTCCTCAAAAGTGTTGTAGAGTTGTGATTTTCAAAGGTCTGATTATACTGTATAAAAACAAAAGCCTTGAGAGAGGCCAGCATCTCAGGTCCGTTTTCACAATGTAATGGTGTTGGCTAGCGATTGTCAGTGCCTGACCCAAAAGGGGGTAAAATGTTTGGTCTGGAGGGAGAAGCAAAGGCATGCAGGTTGGGACTAACACACACACGTAGGTCTCCTCTGGTTTGGCTTTGTATACTGTGTTCTCCAGACAATTTGAATCCAGACTCTCTGAAGAATTTCCTTAAATGAGCTTTTGAATTCTTCCATATCAAAGCAATCACTGTCTTCAACTGATCCTTTACTATATGAAATCAATCTCAAATGCCAACACACTTGTGTCTAAACGTCTAAAGGGACCGTGTCATTGATACTTGCACACTTTTCACACAGCCAAAGCAAGTCATGAACCAAAGATTCCTTTCTCTGCTGGAAGTTTATGGTCTGCAGTTGATTTTCGTACCCCCCCCCAAAAAAAAAAAAAAATCCCAGGCTTTTTTCAGCCACCGGGGTTTTTAAACTGGTCTTCCTGATACACGTGGCAAGAATCTCATGCATCCCTCTGGCACAGCTCACTTCTCCAGTCACCTCCTTAGTGGATGAAGAAAGCAAAGCACCTTCACAGCTGTCATTGGCCATATGTTTTGCTTTTTTAAGCCACAATGGTCATCTCTGTGTCCCTATGGCACACTGGAGTGGTAATATGTGTCCCCTCCAATTAGACACCTCTGCAATCTATGTCTTAGGACTAGGAGACGATGTGCCACATGGGTGGGAGGAGTTAAACTCTGCTTGATGTAGCTAATTTGCCACACTGCATGGCCTAGGCATGGTGACAGGAGTCACACAGCTGTGCTGTATCAGGGGATCTACTGTTTTGTAGGATGAGTCCTCATGACTTGGTCCATTTGGGTATCTGAGCTGGATTTTATGATCTCTCCGTGGTGCGCTCTATAGGAAAATGTGAAAATTTGCTGAACACAATAGACTAATTCTTCAACTCTTTCTCTTTTTAAATGGCTCTGTGTTGTAGGCATTAATGTGAATAGTAAAGAGGGGTGGAGAGCCACAGTGGCCCTGTAGACTGTCATTTTGGGTTTTGAGGACCCATCTGGAAACCAAGCCATACTATCAGCTGGAACATCACTGAACTGTGGCCCCTACTTGGTAACAGGAGAGGCAGAAACGTTGCTCGTGGGCTATTTAGCCTCCTGCACTATAGCAGCTACTTTTTACAGAATCAGCTGCCCGCTGGAGCCTGAATAAATTCTATATTGGGTGAGCCAAATCTATTTAATGATGGAGTCTTGTTGAGCCGGTCTGATTTTATTATTTACTATTTTGGAAGTCCCACATAAGGATGGGTGTCTTAGATCTTAAGGTCACCTACAGTGGCTTGGTGATCAGGAACTCAGTTTTCATTAGGGCCCAATGGAGTTACCACTAGGAGTTACCATTTGGTTATCTGGCAACTGCCTCAGGCAATTTATGTGTGGAAAACTCCAGGAGCCAGTGCAACCTAGTAGCAGTCACTTGTCACCAGTTCTAATCTGCTGGGGTAGGAGTCGCAGGGTCATAGGTCTGGCGAGTGTTTGTGAGCAGGACCTTGACATCGCAAGGTTACACAGCCTGGGGGGTCTGCTGTTGCTGGGGCGCCATTCAGAGGTGAGCAGCTGGTGGGCAAACTTGACAAAAAGACCAAAAGGCATGGTGTTTTCTTAGTCATGTGACTCAACCAGTTGTTTAGTCCTTTGTGGTAGTTGTCTTGTTAAACAAGTTCTGTTTAATTTGGTTAGGAATAGTATTTTGGTTACTGACTCATGTGGCTCCTAGAAACTGCACTTGTTGGCATATGGCCTTTTCAGAATTGGTGGCCCACAGCCCAGGCTGTGTGTATCACAGAGCCAGTCTTATGTAGGGACTGGTCAATCTGTGCCTTAAGTAGGTCAGCAAAGGACATCCTTGGTGGAGTGGATGACGAATATTTCTGAGTGTGTAACAGATTTAGCCTTAGCTACTGGGACATACTGCAGAAGAACAGAGGTATCTCTGTGAAATCACAGAAAAATATACTGCAGGTCGTTCCACCTGACCATAAATTATTCCTGATATTTAGCCTACAAAGAACTGAGTAAAAGGCATTAGCCAAGTCATTAACAGCATACAGTATCCCATGTGAGCACCATGTGAGCACCATGTGATGTCCATGATATCAGGTACTACGGGAGCTGCAGGTGGCACCTGATGTCTAATCTGTGGTTGTCCAGTGTTAGCCTGAAGGCCCTTGAGGTCATGTTTATCAGCCAGACTAGGCTGTGAACTCTGACAAGGACATACATAATATCACTGCCTGTAGCAAGCCCTGATTTAATACAATAACGTCTTTCCCCTCTCTGATCTGTGGTACTGCTTTTATTGAATAATCTGTCAGGATTTGGGTAACTTACATGCAGGGTGAAAAGATGCACCCTGCTGTTTTGGCTTAAATCCTTTGTAGTGAGGAAGCATTTGCCTCAAATAATTGTGATGTTTGTGTCAAAAATAGCCATCGGCGGCGGGGGATTTAGCTCAACGACATAAGCGCCTGCCAGGCAAGCGCGAGGTCATGAATTCAATCCCCGGTACCCTCCCCCCCCAAAAAAATAGCCATCAGGTCCATATGTCTGCAATATACTCAGAGGTGAGACCCATGATTACTGCCATCTAAAGTAGCCCAAAGCATCCCATTCAAAAGCACATGTGAGTCTGCTATGAGTCATCATATCTGTTCTCAAAGTCTTTGATGTCATCAGTTTAATACTACCCTTGTTGGGAGTGGGCACCAGTATCTAAAAGTCCCCCAAAAGCCTGAATTTCTTTCCCCCACCCCTTTTTTAAACAGTTTTAATGGGACTATGGGACCTGTTCTCCATGGGGCTCCGGACATTCAGAACATCCCTAACTCTGATAGTCACCTGCTGTCTGAGATAGATTTGTAAAGCCTCTTTTATCAAACAGACATAACTAATGGGTATATCAGACTGCTGGCCATGGCCAGATCTATTTTCCAGTTTTTGTGTTTATAAAAAGGCCCATTTTAACACTTTTCTTTTCAGCAGTGCCACTGCTGGTTGTGTGTTGGTTGAAAACAGGTCCCCTGGAACCCCACAACCAATGCAGCTGAGTGGAAACTCCCACTCAGAACCCAGATTTTCCTTACTGTCTATGTGCCCTAGGGGTGGTTCCCTGGGAATATGCAAGAAGTCAAGATTCCTATACAGTTTTCCTACTCATTTATTTCTACCCTTATGTATCTAGGTGATTCATAAAGCCTCACAGGGAGGCTTCTGGTTTTCCATTTGTCTTCAGGCCAAAGAATATCTAAGGCCTCCTCTGGAGTCTCATCATCCTGCCTTCCACCCAAGATTAAAGATGTGAGTGCGGGGGATTTAGCTCAGCGGGATAACTGCCTGCCTGGCAAACACACAGTTGTGAGTTCAATCCCTGTTACCAAAAAAAAAAAAAGAGAGAGATTAAAGATGTGTGCTTGTTGGTAGGTGGGATATTGTAGGGAGAAGAATTGTCATTCACTAACTAGAGGCCTTGGGGTCAACATGTGTAGAACTGTGCTAGAGCAGTCCAGTGTCTTTCTCTGGGTTCTCTCTTTCTATTAGAATGTGTCCATTATGCTCCTGGCGTTTTTTGCAAATGATGTCATTTTCTTTTGCTTCTGTTTTGAACACCACCATTTAAACACACATTTAAAACCATATAAAAGCACATTTTATGCAACCTGTCTTCCCACCTTCAGCATGGTTCTCAGGAAACTCAGATTCACTGCAGACACATTCCAGGAGTCTTAGTTTCCACATCACAAAGAGGGATGAGTGGTGATCTATTTTAGGTACAGTCAAAATATTTTTTAAAACAATAATCATCTAAATAACTTCCCTATGTGGTCTATGAATGCTATTGCTGCTATGTTGAGAATATCAACTCAATTATATTAACTAAAAAGAATTTAAACTCCAAACTCCTACTGGAAGTCTCAAGGCTGCTCTTGTCACTTAGAGCAAAAGAGTAGGAAAGGCATTACTCAGGAATTCCTTGGCAGCTGTACAATTGTAGAATCCTTGCTTCTGGCCTTTGTAATCATTATCTTGTTAATTCTAGTTTCTAAAAATAGAATACACATTACATAAGAGTTTGTCTTAAAAAGTATTTGCATGATTTTTATTATTTGGAGAGAACCCAAATTTTGAAAAGAAAGCAGGAGAATCTACCAAATACTGATGAAGTTGAACCACTAAGGAGCTTTGCTCTTCATAGATAAGCCCACAGTGATCTCAGAAACAAGATTATTTTGGTGTCTTTCTCTTTGTTTATAAAAAGAACTAAAGAGCACAACACTTGAAATATCCACGAGAAAAAGTAAATTTTATTCAGATCTATAGCTGTTAATATGCATTTGACTGCAAAGAATAAAATAGTTGGCTAAAAGCAGCAACCGTAAGAGTATGTGCTTTTTGAATATAAGAATCCAGAACTAGACAATGACCTCCTGGGAGGTCTGTGACTGTACAATGTCAGGATTTTGGGCTAACCTCTCCTTGACTTTCTTAATCAGGGTGGCCAGAGGACCAGAATTATGCAAGTACCTTCTCTTGCCATTGATATAGGGGAATGAAACTCCCGACCTACTATGTCCGCGAGCTCGTGTTCTCTAAAATCGAAGAATGAATTTTAGGAATAATGGAGGTAAGAGCAGCATGTATTTATTAAGAGAAAGAAAGCTTCTGTCTGAAGAGAGACAGAAGGGGACGCTAGTGGGTTGCCAAGGACTCTGTCTTTTCTAGGGACTTTTATAGAGTAAAACCATGGGTTCAAAGTGGGGGAAGACTGGGAACTCACAAGGTGGATGGGCATAAGGTGGAACATAACTATAGTTAGCCAATAAGATCAATAGTTCAGGTAAAATTGATTACATTAGGGACAAATGGGAAAGCAAGTCACGTAGGAAGCGGGCATTCTTACAGAGCAGTGACTCTTTACTAGGGGGATGGGAACTATTTAGGGTTTCAATCCTCAGGATATGGGTGCATTTGTGTGGTCTTTTGTCTTGAGGCCTGGTCCACAGCAGGAGGTGTCAGCTTCCCCGGCAGTTTCCAGGTGTTTGCACTGGCTCTATTGAGGACCTAGCCCTGTCACTCTGCCTATAATATTTCTGACTGACTCAGCTGCCTGCTACACCATGACAGAGGCAATGTGAGAAAGAAGTGAAAGGACTTTTATTTACTGTAGTCTCTCTTTTAATCAGAGTAGAAAATTTTTATTCTTAGATATTGTAATGGACAATTCTTTTTAAGTGACGTTAGAAAATTAATATATGTTGAAGTGTTCATATGAGTAAAAAAGAAATATGTAAAAAGTAAAACAATAATTTTTAATGATGTTTTTAAATATCCTTGGCAGGGCTTGCCTAATGTGTGAAAGGTCCAGGGTTCAGTCCCCAGCAAAGCAAAATAAATAAACGGAAGTCCCTGAAGAACCTCCCCTCATGTGTTCTTGGCCAGAATTTGGTGTCACCATACCATACTCAAATGAAAAAAAAGACTCAAAAAGTAAGTAGCCAGAATATTCCAGAATGCTCCTGAAGATAGTTTCTATGGGTAAGGAAAAAGAGTAACCAAGTCACTCTTGATTTCACAGCCAGCAGTGTTTTTCAATGTATAAACACAGGGTGATGACTTTGAACACATGAAGGTATAAAACTGAGCAATAACCTGTCACATCATCACAGGAACACCTTCTGCATGTTCTATTATGACTAGAGGGCCTTGGGTACTCCTCTTTTCCATCACTCCACCTTGGGGCACAACCCCAAGTGGAGTGACCTCTCCAGCCTTAATGGCATCAAAGAAGCCATTATTCTTGAACTCATTTGTTAGCTATAACATTCATATATTCCAGAAAGAATAATTTTTTTATTTTTTTTATTTTAAAGAGAATAAAACAAAAGAGGACAGAACAAAGCAGATCAGAACAGAACAATGTTGGCAACACAGCACTTTACAACAAGACAACTGGATATTAACAGTAGCTACCATAATGTCTCTTTCTTTGAAATAGTTGAGCATAGCTTCACACACAATAATATCAAACATAACAAAATAGTATAAAACCATTCAAGATACTAAAAGTATTGCAGGGCATTCTGATCCAAATAACAGAAAATGAACAATGGCTACTATAATATCTCATTTTCCGTAAAAAAATTGTTTATCACATATATTAAAATCCAATAAGACACAACATGGTAGAACCAATGGTAATAGAAGAACAAAAGCATGGTAGGACTTCAAAGCAAGATGATATTAAATCAGCAATGACTGCCATAATGTTTTGTTTTCTTCAAAATAGCTGTTCATACCATCACACATAATAAAATCAAACAAAACAGAATAAAACCATTCCAACTGATGAATGAAAACATTAAAAGTCTTCAAAGCAATGTAATGGGAAATCATGATTACCCTAAAATCTTATGTACTCTTACCATTTCTTATACTAGGGAGACAATACAGTATTTATAGATATGAGTTTGATTTATTTTGCTTATGAGTATGGTCTCAAGTTGCATCCATTTATTTATAAATATCTCAGTGTGATCATTCTTTATAGCTGAGTAGTACTCCATTGTATAAAAACACCACAACTTTTTTATCCATTCCTCAGTTGATGGACACTTAGGCTGTTTCCAAGATCTGGCTATTACAAATTGTGCTGCTATAAACATGGCTACACATATATCACAGTGGTATGATGTTTTCAGTTCTTCTGGGAATATGCCTAGAAGCAGAATAGCTGGGTCAAATGGGACCTCCAAACCCAGCTTTTTGAGGAGTCTCCAGACTGACCTCCACAGTGGTTGCACCAGTCTATACTCCCACCAACAGTGCAGAAGAGTTCCTTTTTCCCCATAGCCTCTCCAGCATTTGTTGCTGGTAATTTACTTTATCCTGGCCATTCTTTCTGGAGTGAGATGAAATCTCAGTGTAGTTTTAATTTGCATTTCTCTAATGACTAATGATGATAAACATTTTTTCATGTATTTATTTGCCATTCGTATTTCTTCATCTGAGAACTGTGTATTCATCTTGGACACCCATTTTTGGATTGGGTCTTTGAATTTCAGGGGTCTGATTTTTTTTTTAATTCTTTGTAAAGAACAATTATTTTAAAAAAATTTTTATTAGTACACATTTGCACTACATAATGATTACAATCATTGTGAGGTATTTGTACATGTACATAACACATCTCATTTCTTTTTCTCCCCTTTTCCTCCATCATTTTTAAAATTTTTTTCTTTTTATCTAGCATTAGATTTATTTATTTATTTTGTAAGTCTTTATGGAGTTAATTATCATAAACACAGATTAACAGTCAGACTAACAGGCCAGAAAAGATATAAAACAATTATACTAAATGAAGATATGCTTTAGGAAGAACCATGCTTGTCCTTGCATGACTTATAATCAAGGTGTAGAGACAAACATATACATGTTACTAAGTAAAGAACATCATTAGTTAATACTCCTCAAAGGCAGTTTTATTTATTCATTCCACCAATATTAACCATTTACTGTGAATCCAAACAGAAAATAAGAAATCAATGTCCCTATTCTAAGACATTACATTCTAGTGTGAAGGCACAAAGCTAACAAGCACCAGACCGGTGCATAAACAAGGTAGTGTAAGATCTGAGGAGAACCAGTCGTGGTGGCACACATCTATAAACCCAGCACATGGGAGGCTAAGGCAGGAGAGTCGCTGTAAGTTCAAGTCCAGCGTGGACAACATAGTGAGTCCAAGGCCAGCTTGAGCCTTGTCTCAAAAAAAAAAAAAATCTGTGGAGACTGTGGACAGGCGATATAAAACAGACAGTAGGGCGGGAGCTTTTTCATCTAGGAGGGTCAGAGAAAGCTTATCTTCAAAGGCAATATTCAGGCTGAGACCTAAATGATGAGGAGACAGCTGTGAAAACATATGAAGGAAGAGCCCTGCAGGCAAATGGAACAGCCCACCGAAAGGGCAGACAGGCCATAGATAGAAGAATTATAAAGGGAAGTAGAGAACTCTAAAGGTGACGGCTTAGCCTGCCATATGCCAGGACTGCTTACAAGAATATGGTTTTGAGGGGAAAAATTGCCACCCCAGCCTTTCCAGCTCAGGTCTGCCCAGGACAGTTAGGGGTCTCTGATGCTCTTTATTTTGCCAGCTATTCCTGCAAGTTCTTGGGCTTTGGGGTCTGCATCAGGCAGCTTCCCTGAGAGACAGCTGAGCCACAGGGCAAGGTTCCAAAGCCTAAGGTAGAGGATGCAATGGTGCGAGTACACATCTATCTGTTATGCACACTTTCTGTTCAGTCCTTGAAGCTAGGGCACAAGACAGGTAAGAGGTTGAGTAATTTACCCACGCCCTATAACTAATAAGGGGGGTGGGGTGGGGGGGCACACTGGGACGTCAATCCTAGGCACAAGCTTTGAACCACTCTGGGATTACTTGTGGCCAGTATCAGGACACCAGCCAAAGCAGGTATCCAGTGAGCAAGATCCCAGGATTTCCTGAGTACAGTGGAAATGGCCAGTATTTGTACTCCTGGGGAAGAAAAATGAGCAGGCAGATGTGGACAAGCACCATGCAGAAGATCCTCCTCAGGAAGGATGTAACCCAGAATACAAAGCTCCCCAGGTACAGCATGGCAAGTATTCCTGACTCAAGCTGCCTGGGCCACACCCCGGCTCTGCCACTCAGACCCATGCCAACGTATGTGGGGCCTAGGGCAAGAGGACAAATGGAAGCCACAGACCATCTGTGTAAGTATGGTATTTAAAGTAGTTTAAAGTTAATAATCAAGCCAACAAAATGTTAGTAAAATATGTGTTATATACTTTGATACATACGCTCACAACAACTTTGAAGGCCAGGTTTGAGTTTAGACTTCTGGAGCTGAATGGAGATGGGAAAGTCAGCGCCAGGTCATGGTCCACTGCTTTTCTTCCCACCTCAGCTCAGTTGCTCTTTTTAAGGAACCTGCCCGTAGCCAGACACCAGGACTGCATATTCAAGTTTTGTCCATAGCCTTCACAAAAAGCTTCCTTGTAACCATTCTCTGGCCCCACTCAAGTGGCACCATCCACCTAAAGGAAGATGGACCCAGGGAAGAGGTCCTGAAGGCAGACTGATAGCCATGTAGGTTCAGAACTCCATTCAGTACCCAAACATGAGCCAGAGGAGGGTGAGCTCTCTTCCAGGGTCCCTACAGTCTGGGTCTAAGGAGGTTGTGGTTACCAGTTCCTTATTATGAAACTTCAGGCCCTTTAATTAATCTGTCTGTGTCTTGCTTTCTTTGTCTAAAAACTAGATAATTACAGGAAGGAATAACTGAGGAGTCAGTGAGTTTATTCAGTATGTGCAAAATGTTTAGAACAGTACTTAGTAAGTAGTAAGTGTTACATAAATGCTAGCAATTAAATATGATTATTATTTGGGCTTAGTCAGGTGTCTTCACGTTGTTAACAGACTCAGAGCAAAAAAAATCTTCATTTCCTGAATGGTGATGAGCAAACGCTAGCCCTGGAGACCTAGAGAATTCTGTCCTCTGCCAGAGCTTGGAATAGGAACAGAAACTATGGAAGAAGGGAGAGGAGGATGGAAAGGAATGGAATTGAGGGAGGTAAGACCTGTGCTACTAATCCATTTAACAATTTGTGGGCGGGCACTTTTCTAGGTTCTACCTAACAGGTGAGCAACACAGGCAAAGCCAAACAATGCAGCCAAAGCATGCAGGTGGCCTCTAGGAGCTGGCAATGACCCTCTGCTAACAGTCTCCTGAGACACAGGACCTCAGTCCTACACCCATAAGAAGTGAATTCTTCCAGCAACCTGAATGAACAAAAAAGTGAAATTTTCACTAGAACTTTTAGAAGGAATTCTAGTCCTGCCAACACCTTGATTTTAAACCAGTGAGACCCATGTTGGATTTCTGACCTGCAGAAATATGACATAGTAAATGTGGATTGTTTTAAGCCACTTATCTACCCATCATCTTTCTATCATCTAGCTAATCCACTTATTTTTTGTGACACTGGGAGTTGAACCCAGAGAGCACTGAACTAAATCTCCAGTCCTTTTTTATTTATTTATTTTTTTTTGAGACGAGGCCTTACTAAATTGCCCAGGTTCTCCTCAAATTTGTAATCCTCCTGCCTCAGTCTTGCAAATACTTGAGATTACAGGATGCGCCACTATACCCAATTTAAGTAACTAAATTTGTGGTCACTTACTACTGTAGCAATAGGCAATGAATACATGTGGTTTAAACTAAAAGAGCAACGGAGAAATTCTTTCAAGAAGGAGAGGCTGTCAACTGCATCCCACACTGCTGAGTTGAGTAAAAGGAAAACAGATGTAGCCATGGGATGGGGCAACACAGAGATTGCTGTGAGAAGCAGTTTCAGTGCAGTGTTGAGGTCAGAAACCAGAGTGGAATGGAAGGAGTAAAGCACAGGGGGAGAAGGTGGAAACAGTGAGTACAGACAATTCCGAAGAAAAGTGTTGTAAAAAGAAGGAAGGGAATGGAACAGTGGCTAGAGAGCGGTGTAAGCTCACCCAGGACTTTCCCTTCGCATGTTTCAGTGGAAGAGAGAGCATGGCTCTTTGCTAAAGATGCTGATCTTGTGGGCAATAGGGGTGGAGGATCCCGAGCGAATCCTTGAATGACAGAGAGGCCAGGCCCAGAGCACACTCAGATGGGAGGGGTCAGCCTTGATGAGCAGGAGCTGGAAGAAGACAGAGATGATGAATGAGTGCAGGTGCCAGGTGCTCTGTGTTGTGATAATAAAGGAATTCCCACGGCTTCTGTATTGTGAGGTCTTGTGTAAGAGGAAAAGAACATGTGAAACATGTTGGAGGTTTGGGGAGAGAGGAAATTGTGAAATGGTTTATGTTGGAGTGTGAGCAGCATTCGGATGCAGAATGGCGTAACATTACCCCAGGAAGGAAGCAGTCTTTGCCGTGTCTCCCTGCTCCCCATGGTTCAGACTGTGAGTAGTCTGGGGTCCAAGTTGGGCTCTGGAGGATGCTACTCACTAGTCCCATAACCTGAGTTTCTTCAGCTTCAGTTAGTCATATTTGGCTCACTACTTCCATCAAGTCCACGTGCTTCTCAGACTGTCAAGCTCTGTCCCAGGGGGAGTCATGCTTGTTTATGGGTTGGGTCCATCCTATAACAGCTGGTTAAGGAAAATGGAGACTCCAAGGGGCTTGGAGATGAGCACAGGGGCCAGGTGTTGGTCTAGCTAGAAGTGGCAGCAGCCTCTTCCTTCTCAGATCATCTCCTTTCAAAGAATATGCAGTCACTTCTACCTCCTCTTCATCCCCAAGAGGCCAGAGAAACTCCTAATTTGAGTTTCTTCTCCCCACACCTGGAACCATGATAACAAATCTGTATTGGGGGTTACTCTCCACAGGGCTCTCCTCCAGCCATGACATGTACAACTATCAGCTGTGTAGATGACGGAAGGGGAACTAGAGGGTCTGACCCTTTCTGCCACTGGTTAAATGTCTGCCCTCCAGAGTTGTACTAGTGGTGGCAACAAGTCTTAAAGAGGCACTGGTGGTTTAGGCTTTGTTGTGTAGGTGGTCTGTGAAAAATAGCTTTACAGTAAATGAGTTACACCGTGATCAAAGAGAGGTAGCATTCTCCCATTGGAAAGCAGGGATCAGAGAACTCGAGTTCTTTGTCCAGGGTCAGACCCAAGTCAGCTGAGAGGATCTGGGCATCATTCAGTTCTGTTAGATTCCAAACTCATGATTTCTTCCACGTGCTTGTTTTCTAGGAGAGGGAAGAGTAGCAAAGGAGCCAGTATTTACTGAGTGCTGGCTTACCAGGGTTTATGATCTTGGCAAGATACATAAGAGGAAGTGTCTGTCTGGGTGGCTGACAGCCTCTCAGTCTAACAGAGACAGAGACTACTTCACAATTAACCCCTGCCAATCAGAGGTCAATAGAAAGTGGGTAAACTCTGGCTGGAGGCCACCTGAGTTCACGGCACACACACACACACACACACACACACACAGTAAAAGAACCAAGAGGGCCGGGGATGTAGCTCAGCGGTGCAGCACCTGCCTGGCAAGCGCAAGGCCCTGAGTTCAGTTCCTGGTACCAAAAAAGAAAAATAGTAAAAAGAAAAGAAAAAGAACCAAGAAAATAACAACAGGAACAGAAACCATGTTCTCTGCAAATATCTTCTCTCCTCTTCTCAGTTCCCCAAAGCAATGAAGTGATTCCATTTTTTCCCTCAATATGGGAAGCAGAAGACAAAAGAAAGCTATATGGGGGTAGGTATGAATGTAGACTAGAATTCCCTTAAGTCTCACAGATATATTCAGATGGTAGAGAAGAAGAATAGAAATTGGATAGAGGACATAAAGAGAAATAAGTAGACACCCCCTCCAGTGAGCCTTCCTAAAACACCTCACTTTGTTATTTATCCACTTGTTATATTTCTTCACCCAGAATCTGGTTATGTAGTAGCTCCATAGATTTATTATGTTGTTCAACACCAAAGTTCCCAAAAAGAGCTAGGAAGGAACAGGATGTTGAGTCAGAAGTTTTCCCTGGCATACAGATTTGTGTTATAACTTTAATAAAGAAATGTGAAGATAGCAAATGCACTAAAAAATACTCCTTTATATTCACAGTGAGTTCCTTGGTAGAAGTTGTTAGTACCTTTTCCAAAAAATAGTTGTATGTATGTACATGTCCATGGTCATGTAAGTTGGCACTGTACTTTCAGAAAGTACAATGAGCATGATGAGCTACAAAATTTTTAATATATTTGATTCAATGAATTTGTAAAGAAAGAACATACAAGCACTGAGACATACACAAGTTTTTATGACTATGAAATATCAAAAGCCATTACACTAGTCAACACCTGGGAATAACCGAGTGGACTGTTACGCACTAAGTGGTAGAGTATTACACAGCCACAATAATTAGTGGTGTGCTGAAGTCATCCCATGCTGCCTTAAGAGAGCCAATTGTGTGCATGCATTCTTCCAAATTCTGCATTCAGTGATATAATGTCAGTAGCATGAAATCAGCCATGGTTGGGATATTTACACAAGGGAAACTGGAAAACAGCCTCAACCCCAGAGCTCGAGCTATTAAACATTTATCAGCACACCATTGGTAATAGTATTATTATACAAATAGAATACAAAGTTTTGTGTATATTATTGCCATAACAATGAATATGAATAAGACATAGAAGGGAACACTGGAAAAATCTTATTGTGGATAAATTATTTCTGTGGTAGCTAGACATGGCGGTACACTCCTGTAATCCCAGCACTCCAGAGGCTGAGGCAGGAAAATTGCTGTGAGTTCCAAGCCAGCCTGGACTACTGACAGAGTAAGTTCACAGCCAGTTTGAACTACATGATGAGACCATGTCTCAAAAAAATAAAAATACAAAAATGTTATTTCTTCACTTTCCAATTTTAAGTTCTGTTTATTGCTGTACTCTAATTCATATATATTTTTAAATGTTTAAAACTAGATTTATGTTTCCACCATGACCAACTAAGTTCCAATGGATTCATCTTCTCCCAAGAATTTTTTTTTTTTTTTTTTTTTTTGGTACCGGGGATTGAACTCATGACCTCGAGCTTGCCAGGCAGGCACTTAAGCCACTGAGCTAAATCCCTGGCCCTTCTCCCAAGAATTTTAATCTCTGGAAGGAAAAATCACATTTAAAAATGTATATAGCCATGTGTGGTGATACACACCTATAATCCCAGCACTTGGGAGGCTGAGGCAGGAGCATGGGCTACAAAATGAGTTCAGACTTGAACTGCATAGTGAAACTTTGTCTCAAAAAACCCCAAACTAAATAAATAAATAAAAATTTTTTTAAAAATAAAGATGTATATAGACATCAGAGAGTGATTCTGGAGGAGAGGCAACTTGGAAAAGTGAACCATATGTTATAAAATATCCCATTTTAACACAAATAGTTTGAGGGCAAGGTGTAGTTGGCACTGTGTGCCAAGCAACTAAAACTCTGGTAGCAAATCAGCAATATTTTCTGACTTGAAGATCCAAGAACAGAATTTAGGAAGCCTAAAGCCAATGGGTAATGAGGAAATAATTCCAGAAGAGAGAAAATCGGAGAGGGATGTCCCAGATCTTGTTTATAAACTCTGCCCAAATCTCAGCTGTTCCTTAACCACACACATGGGATGTGGATTCAAATTACCCTACTTGAAGTAGAAGAAGTAAACTAATCTGGGGCTGCTGCCCAAGAGGTGGTATTTATAGCTTGTGTTTAGCAATACTTAGTTGATTGCTAAACTCAAACCCAAACAAAATGACCAAAATCAATCTCATGTAGAAAGATAACCCAATCTCCACAACATAATATTCACAATGTCTAGGAGACAATCCAAAATTACTTGACACACAAAGAACTAGGAAAATGTAACATATTCTCAGTAGGGGAAAAAAAAATCACAAAATCACTCAGATGCTGGACTCAGGAAATAGGATTTCAAAATTTTTGTGCACATGTTCAATTATGTAAGAGAAAGAATGCCTGCAATAAATGGGAAAGTAAGGAATCTCAAATAAAAAGAGAAATTATTTTAAAATAATTAAATGGAAATTTTAGAACTAAAAGTTACAGTATTTATATAAACTAAAAGATATAATGTCTGCAATTAAACTTACATAATGGGCTTAGTAGAATAGAGGTGACTGAAGTTAAAAATCAGCAAACTCACATTATGGATCAATGGAAATAAATCCAAGAGGCTGTGGGGATTTAGCTCAGTGGCATAAAATGCCTGCCTTGCAAGCACTCAGTCATGAGTTCAATCCCTGTTACAAAAAAAAAAAAAAAAAAAAAGAATCCAAGAACAAAATGGAAAGCAAAATTGAAAAACAATTAGACAGACTTGTGGAACCTGTGCCTAACATCCTTACAATTGGAATTTTAGAAAGAAAAATAAATAAACAGAAAAATATTTAAAGAAATAATGGCTAAATCTTTTCACAGCATGGTGAAACACATGAATTCACAGATTCAAGACACTCAATGAATCTGAAGCATGATAAATATAAAAAAAACCATGCCTGGGAACGTCATAGTCAAACTGTGGAAAAGTAGAAAGAGGAAACCCTGGAAAGAAACAACATATGCATGGGGAACAGTGATATGAATGACTGCTACCTTCTCACTAGTAGTCATAAAAATATCTTTAAAGTGCTAAAAGAAAAAAGTCAATGCTATAGCTAGTAAAAATATGTCTTGAGAATAAGGGCAAGTAAAGACATTTTCTGATAAAACAAAATTAAGAAAACTCTACCAGAACCTAGCATGGTGGTGCACACCTGTAATCCCAGCACTCAGGAGGCTGAAGCAACAGGATTGTTGCAAGTTTGAGACCAGCCTGCACTACAAAGTGAGCCCAAGGCCAGCCTGAACTACATAGCAAGATCATGTCTCAAAAAGACCCCCCCCCAAAAAGATAGTTTTTCTTCATTCTGAAAGAAAATACAAATTGACCCTCAGATCTTCAGAAAGGCATGAAAAACACTAGAAGTGGTTAGTATCTTGATAAATAGAAAAGTGTATTTTTTCTTAGTTTCTTTAGATATACTGTACATGACTACTTGAATAAAAAAAATCAATATTCCTTATGAGATTTTTTTTTGATACTGGGAATCAAACTCATGACTTCCCACCTGGGCACTGTGCTGCTGAGTTATATTCCTGATCCCTTTTTCTGTTTTTTTGAGATAAAGTTTCGCTATGGTAGTTCAGGTGGCCTTGAACTCACTGTGTAGCCCAGATTGGCCTCAAACTTCGGGTGATCCTCCTGCCTCGGTCTCCCATGTGCTGGGATTACAGGCATGTGCTAACATGTCTGGCTCTTATGAGATTTATAAACAGATATAATTGAGACCTAACAACTATAAACTTGGAAATGGATATCTCTTCCTACAAAGGGCAAGATAGTCAATATTTTGGATTCAAGGGCCACAGGATCTCTGTCATAAGTACTCAGTTCTGCCATTATAGTCCAAAAACAGCCACAGGCAAAATATAAGTGAATGAGTGTGACTGTGTCCTGGTAAAACTTTATGTACAATTATAGGCACAAGGCAGGATTTGGCTTGCTAATTGTATTTGCCAATTCCTGGTGTAAAAGACAAGGCAGAAGAATACCAAATGGGGTTACACACTTGGAAAGGTTCTATACTTTATGTGAAATACAATTTTTATTATTTTTTTTATTTTAAAAAGCAAAACAGAAAAAGGGTAGATATAATACAGAATTTCAAAAGAAACAGTAAGTAATCACCACTGGTTAATATATTGCATATTGTTTTTGTTTTTGTTTTTTGATGCCAGGGATGAAACTTGCAACCTCTTGTTTGCTAGACAGGAATTTATGCTGCTGAGCTAAATCCCCAGGCCTGCATATTGTTATCTTAGAAGTAGCTGTTCAGGTCACAAGATCTAGGTATAAAAAATGATCAAATTATTAACTATAAATGGACCATGGACAGTTCACATGAAATATAATATTAACTCTTAGTAAACTGAAAAAAGTTAGTATCTCTATAGCAGCACTAGCGCTATTTTTGCCCGATAATTCTTTGGTGTGGGGAGCTACTGTGACCATTAAAGGATATTTAGTGGCATCCTGGGTTCTATCCAGTAGATGTCAGTAATACCACTCTTTCTGTCAGTACTGTCCACTTCAAAAAAATCTCTAGACATTGCCAACTGTCTCTTGCCCTCTCCATTAAGAACCAGTGCTCTAATGAAATCACTAAATATTGCAGAGGTATAAATGGAACTCTAAAAAACATTCACACAGTCCAAAAGAAAACAGAAAACAGAAAGGTACAAACAGCAGAAGAGAAAAACAAAAAATAAACATAAAGTGACAGATATAAAGCCAATCATATCAATATTACACTGCATGCTATGTGGCTAGAGGCCTGACTCATAGTAGAACATGTGCTTAGCATGCACAAGGCCCTAGGTTCAGTCCCAGGATGCACACAAAGAGGTAAGACCCAACTATATGCATCTCAAGAGATCTACTTTTGGGCTGCACTTGCCTAGCATGTGGGAGGAGAGAGAGAGACAGAGACAGAGAGACAGAGAGACAGATATACAGAGAGACAGAGAGACAAAGACAGAGAGACAGATGTAGAGACACACACAGAGAAATGAATAGCAAAAGATATACATGTGAAAATTATAAGATTGAGATGAATACTGTGAATATAATAATAATAATAATAAATAAAACAGAATCCAAGGTTAAAGAGTATTACCAAGGATAAAAAGGGATACTTTGTGATAAAACAGTTGATCATCAGTAAGCCATAACAATCATAAATGCATATGTTCTTAATAACAGAGCCTTAAAATACATAAAGCAAAAATCAAAAAAGAGAAAACAATCAAAATCAAAGAATTGAATAACACTATCAACACCTTGACCTTAACTAGTATTTCTGGAACTCAACACTCAATGACTTGTAAGATGTGTACTTTTCTGTGAAGAACATGTAAAATTTTCACCAAGAGAAACTGTATGCAGAACCATAAAACAAACCTCAAGAATTTAAGGATTGCCAAATAGGGTGTTATAAGCCTTTAATCCCAGTTGCTTGTAAGGCTAAACTAGGAGGATCATGTGTCTGAAGCCAGCAATTTAGGCCTTATCTCAAAATTTTAAAAGGGTGGGGCTGGGGATGTAGCTCAGTGGTAAAGCATTCGCTTAGCATGTGCGAGAATTTGAGTTCAAACCCAAGTACTTAAAAAAAAATTAAGAAGGATTAAAACCACGCAAAATTGGAGGAGAACCAGAGAACGGCCCCAAGATCTGGCCACAGCCATGGTGGAACCCAGGAGCCTGCACAAGGAAGCAATTTGCCCGCCCTCTTGATAAGAGCCTTCCTCTGGCGGCGTGAGCCAGGAGGAGACTCAGTAGTGTCTCTTGAGCCTACCGGTGGTGCGCAGGATTGGAATCAAACATCCCAAACCTCCCCCTCCCCCTGCCGTTAGCAACTGGGGACAGAGGTCTGAGCATCTCTTGGCAGGATGACTGTATGCAACATAGCAAATATGGGGGGTCTCCTCTACCTTCTCTTTGAAAGCAGGTGTTTTTTTCAGTTTTGTTTTCATTATGATTAACTGCTTTACTCTATTCAATATTCTCTTTCGAGTGATTTTATAATGTTCTGTCTTTGGTTTGATTTTGCTATACTTAATTGACTAGACAACTATTGTGAAGATAATGAGATATACTATGGTACCTATTACTGTTATCCCGGTAACCTGCTGTGAACTTCTGTACCAAAGTCACTGCACTGTCTCAATTGGCTTTGTTCTGTCTTGTTCTGTTGTATTTCTACTACCTTCAAAAAAAAAAAAACTACACAAAATTTAAAATATGATCTCTATAAAATCAAATTAGAAATCAATTACAGTCAGATATTTAGAAAAATCCTAATGATTTAGAAATAAAATGATACACTTCTAAATAATTCATGAGGTCTAAGGAAATATCATAAATATAATTAGAACAGGAAATTTTCAAACCAGTGCAGAAAGAAGCAGATTTGAGTGTAGAATCAGAAGTTTACAGTCACAAATACAGCAGCACTGTGAAGAAAACGGTACGGTAATGCAGAAGGCAAGGAGGGAGTCTATCCAGGCTGGTCAACAATAACCCTCAGGAGAGAGCACTTGAACTGAAGAAACTATAAATGAATAAGTGATGTATTATGAAGTGAATTTTTAGGGATGAAAAGATGCTGAAATCCTAACCCCCAGTGCCTCAAAATATGATCTTACTTGAAGATACAGTCGTTTCAGAGGTAGTCAAGTTAAGATGAGGTCATTAGGTTGGGCCCAAGCCCAGCATGACTGCACCTTTATCAGAAAGAATTTAGACACAGAGGCCAACATGCACAGAGGGAAGATAATGTGAGGCTCGGGAAGTCATCTACAAGCCAAGGAGTGCTTGGCCTGCAGAAAGCCTGGGCCAAGACAAGGACCTGGGACAGCTGCTCCCTCACAGAGCTCAGAAGGAAGCAGCTGGAAGACAATTTAATCGTGGACTTCCGGCTCTAGAACTGAGATACATCATAGTAGGAGCCTGTTATCTAAGCTATGCAGTCTGTGGTTCTTTGTTACAGCAGCCCTAGCAAAGGATCTCAGTAAGTAAAAAGAATGAGCATTTGGGACGTCCCTCCTCTGATAGCAGAAAGAACACAGTGAACACAGGCTCAAGGCACGAGCCAGCAGTTTCACCCTTTAGGCACCATAGCCTGAGTGACCAGGCCAACAAACATTTCTAGGTCTTAAGAAAATTTCTGCAGATGGGCTAGGAGGATTGACTCCATAAAATTATTAATAAATGTCTATTTAAATGGGATGTCTTCATCACCTGTTAAATTTATTAATCACAAAATCTGCATTACATTTGAACACAACTTGTTGGTTAGACTTTCTCACTTTGTAGTAAGTTCTCAGTAGGCACAATGATTGCTGAGAAATCACAGCTAATTACAAAATAGAGGAATTACTCAGACTTAATTTCCAAAGCAAAATTCTGAACACTGCTTCCAAAGCTTTGATTCAGAAAAACAATAAAAGATTGAAAGCTGTTGGTATATTTAACTAGTTGATAAGAACTAGTTATAAGAACTAGTTGGTGGGGGGAGCCTACAAAACCAAGGTCAACAACAATTTGAAGATACTGGGTGGGCACAGGCTCAGTGAGACACAGAGAAGTGGGAGTGAGAGAAGGGTTGGAGTGGCAGGCAGTGCGGCAGGCCATGGGAGAAAACCAGGATTTTCTCAATAGGTGAGAAGTCACTGGAAGGCAGAGAATGAGGTGGACTGACAGGCCGGGCCAGGCTGCCCACCTTTCTGTGTCCTGGAAACCTCTTTCAGATCTCTGAGTTGAAGACAAAACTCTGAGAAGTGACCATTTGGCAGAAGCATTACGAATCCCTCTCCCCTGCTGGTTGCTTCCTGCTTTGCCTCAGCTTTAAATTCAGGAAAGAGTCTCTGGCTCGTTTTTTGTTATTCCACTTTTGAGACTCCATAGTTACCTTTCACACTTTACAGTCATACCTTTATTTATGCAAGTCTTCAGTCAGTCTCTTCCTCTCTTTCTGTATACAGGGTTCATGTTCTTGCACTTACCACCAGGGGCAGATTTGGGGTTTGTGGGGCCAGCAATTTTATTGTACGGGAGCAATCTTTAAAAAAAAAAAAATTGCTATATTCCTAGATCTTAATTGATTTAGGTTCCTTTCAAGGAACTCAGGCAATTTAGCAGAAATACTTACATAGAAATGTCTCCTGCTGGTGACCATGTTTCCTCCCCATACCTAGAATATTCCACAACTCCTAGCCCTCACACATGCTATGCAAGTCAAGGCCTGAAGCTTAGTCTTCGTTGGCTGCTCATATATCCATCTCTGTTTACACTATATTCCAGTACTTAGCACCATAAAATAAAAGCTGGTTATATAGAAGATGCTCCGTGGCAAGCAAGGAGAAAAGAGAGTTGGTCTCACACAATTAGTGAAAGAGACAATACAACTATTATTACTTTTAAGACAAGATTAATAAGACAAACCTTATTTGGCAAGAGGGAGGTAACTTTTGTTTCACACAATAAGGCAAAGTTAGGAAGAGAAGCTGCTGAAGGTCGGCCAGGTCTCGCCAAGGGGCTGACATGGCATTGTATGTTTTTATGAAAACAACTCATTCCAACTCCCTTTCTCAACCAAAGGTTGCCATGACCCACTGCAAACAACAACCAAACAGAGCTTGGAACCAGAAAGAAAGAATGGTTATTTCTGGGCAGAGCCAGCCTGGAAAGCCCATCTGCTCTCAAGGGGCTGGGCAGTGGGGTAGAAGCCAGGGCTGAGGCAAAGTGGGGATAGCACGGAGCAAGTGAATTCAATAAAGAAGGGGGCATGGAATCCCAAGGAATTCTCAAAGATGTCTGCTGAGAGCAAAGCTACTTAAAGAGACTTCTAGATGTTGATGTGATCACCCAACATATAAAATACTCAATATTTCATTTGGCATTTCATTTCACAAGTATTCATTGAGTACCTATTGTAAGCCGGGCAAATTCTTCCAAGGTATACTTTCTTCTTTAAGTACTTTTATCCTCCATTTTGCATCCAAGTGGCTGAGTCAAGTTTGCCTAGACACTTGAATGTCTAGTACATCCTTTAAAAATCTTCAAGTGGGTACTGAAATCATCTCAGCCTTTCCTGTTAGTTCTTTTCTTTCCTAGGCACTGTGCTAAATCGTTTCATATTTTCCCATTTAATTCTTACAATCTTGTACCTCCTGTTGGTGGTCGTCATCTGTTTCAGTCTGTACAATGCCCTCTGACCTCTTCCTATGGTAGTAATACTTTTCTATGGGAAACTGCCCATTCTTTACCTCAATCATAGAGTCCTAGTTGAGGTTTTCAATTACAGTGCCCACCCTGCTATCTATGAAATGGGCACACTGACTGGAATGAGCCAATCATGATATCTCCCTCTCCAACGAAAGTGATTGACATAACCCAAGACTGGCCAGAGTTTTCCCCAATATTTTTCTAGCTGGATTCAGGAGAAAAGTGTCTTTTCTTTCTGACCTCAAAGATGACAACATGCATCCAGGTCTAGCCTTTTGGAGGCAGCCGGGCTGACAGAATAAAACCAATGTACAGAGACTAGAGAGAGAAAGATAATGTTGTCATATCTGTGAGTCTAAGTGTAACTTTCCACTCCCTTTGATTTGGCTCTTTGAGGTAATAAATTTCCCTTTCTTGCTTTAGCTAGTTCATGTAATATCTTGTTGAGTACAAGCAAGAGTCCTGCCTGATTACTACATGCCTTTATTTAGACAAGTCTCTGAAGTGCAGGCAGCCCTCTGACTGAAAGGCTCAGATCCTGTTCCTCCAGGGTTTTTATCTCCCCTTGAAGTTGCTTCTTTTGCTTCTCCTGCTTCTTTTGTAGCTGAATCTTCCACAGGGGTTCCAGCTTACAGGTCTGAACCAAGTATCTACTATGACACTGCATAGATCCTGTCTCAAAAAATAGAGAAATTAGCGATTTCCAAAGGCAGGGGAACAAGGCAATGGTGGAATGATTGCTAATGGCTATGGGGCTTCCTTTAGAAGTCATGAAAATTAGGGGTGGGGATTCAGCTCAACAGCATAAGCGCCTGCCTTGTAAGCATGCAGTCATCAGTTCGATCCCTGGTACCACTAAAAAAAAAAGAGTCATGAAGATGTGGAATTATATACTGGTGTTGGTTGTACAACTTTGTGAATACATGAAAAGTCCTGCATCATGAGCCATGGATAAAGTATGCTATAAAAGAGTGAATTTTATGACGTGAATTTTATCTGTTTAAAAAGAATTACTATATAGTTTCAGTAATTAATAAAGTATGATATTGGTATTAGAATACCAACACACACACAACTATGTTAATGAGGCAGAATCAGTGGTAAAGAAACAGATCCACATATATATGGTAAATTGAGTTGTTAAGTCTCTTTTTTTTTGGACTTGTTAAATCTTTTTAATGATTTTTTATTGGTACATTATATATATATATATATATACATATATATATACCACATTCATCATAGAGAATTTGTACTTGTACATGATATAACTTGATTCTTTTTTTTTTCCATTGCCTTACCCTCTCTTCAACCCCTACTCCTCTCATTTATAAAAGCTTTGTTTCTATTCCTTTTCTCATTTTTAAATTTTCCTTTATTTCCTTTTTCCCTCTTCCCTTCCTTGTTCCTCTCCCCATTTGAACGTTGTCTTCCTATTTCACAATACTTACTATACATTTTGGTCCTTATTTATGCTGGGTTTCTCACACCAAAGAAACAATGCCATAGTTATACACATGTGTCTGATTCATAAAGAGTATGGTCTCAGAGTGCATCCATTTACCTAGAAATGTCTCAGGCTCATTCTTCTTTATGCAGAGTTGTACTACATCATATAGAAAAATCAAATCTTATTTTATTTTATTTTAAAAAGGATAAAACCAAGGAAAATAAAGCAGAATGAAACTAATAAAAAATGAACCAGTATTAAGTGGTACAGGACTTAAAAACCTTACAAAACCAACAATAGTTACCATAGTGACTTTTGTTGTTTTCAAAATAGCTGCAGATACTTTTGGACATAGCAAAAATTGAATAGGACAGAATAGAAACAATAAAGCCAAAACCTAACCCAATAGCTTCTGGTGTACAGAATAAGTCCATTTAACAATTCAGATTCAAATTTTCAAGGAGAAACTATTTTCCACATGAATTTTAACAAATATAAAATGTGACATAGTATGGTTTTTAAAACGTGCAAACTGTTAGACAAACTTTGGTAAACAGACAAAAAGACTTTAGAAAAACATATTGAAGATATTTCATTTAAGGTTATTGGAACTTAGGGCGCTGAGCCAACCAGTAACCAGCCTGCTGCCTACCGGGGCGCGGGCTTAGAATCAACCATACCAGGGCCGGGGGTTTAGCTCAGTGGCTTAAGCACCTGCCTGGCAAACGTGAGGTCATGAGTTCGATCCCCGGTACCAAAAAAAAAAAAAAACAATCAACCATACCATATCTCCCCCCACCCCCCCGCTAACAATTGGGATCCAGGGATCTGGGTATCTCTTGGGAGGTGACCATATGTGGTACAGCAAGTTGGGGGAGTTTCCTTCTACTATCTCTGAAGGCAGATATTTTTATTGCCGATTTGCTTTGTCCTGATTAACGGTGTTGCTCTATTCAATATTCTGTTTTGATGTGTTCTATAATGTTGTGTATTTCTTTTGATTTTGCTGTACCTAATAGAAGAACAACTATTGTGAAGATAAGGAGATATACAATGGTGCCTATTATTGTTGTCCTGGTGACCTGCTGTGATGTTCTGTGCCAATTTCACTATACTGTCTCAATTGGCTTTATTCCATCCTGTTTTGTTGTATGTTACTACCTCCAAGTTAATGAAAATTAAATAAAAATAAAACAATAGAAGATGAGAAAACAAGGTAACAAAATACCTCCAAAAACTCCCAACTCCATCAAAACTGACCCATGTGACATGGATGACAAGAAACTCAAAACAAAACAACAGAATTATATAAGATGATTAAAAAGGAAATAACACAAAACAGATCAATAAGGTACTGAGCAAGCTGAAACATGACATAACTAAACAGATAATGTACTTAAAAAGCAAAAGGAGGAAAAGAAAATGCGCTAAAGGATATAACTGCATGTATGTTTAAGTGTGTGGGATTGATAACCGTATTACCAAGTTTTTGTTGGATCGTTGAACAGAACTGTTTACAGCCTCACTGTTTGTTCACTTTGTATGCCTGAATTTTGTAACATGAACAACTATTTCTAAGAAGACAATATGTAATTTATCAAGTAGTGACTTCTTAATTTTTTTTGAAATTCTGTATTATTTCTACGCTTTTTTCTGTTTTGCTTTTTTTCTCTTTAAATAAAATTTTAAACAAATTTTTAAAAAAAGGTTATTACATACTGGTAGAAAAAGAGTACGAACACTAACACTGACATGCTTAAAATTTGAAAAAAAATTAAACTTCTTTTTTTATCTTTATCAGGCCAACAAGATGGCATCCTTATTGAAGAAGTTTTCATTTCAGGAATGAGAGCTTTCCTAATTTCTCCAATTTCTGTTCTGCTCCATTCTTGTAATACTTGGTTTACTTGAGGATAAATTTCCGAGGTTGGCCTTGGAAAGTGATCATTCAAGATCTGCACACGCTGGCAGATGTAATCAATTTTTTCAAGAAATTCAATTGGAGACTCCTTGTAATGATGCTGTCGGTGTCATTAATTCAAGCTGCTATTCTATTATTTCTTTCATTCTTTCAGTACGTAGAGTATATTCTTGATTTACCAGTTTGCCAACATCGCAGAGAGCTGTTATTAAAAAAAATTTTTTTTCTGTTCTGATGTATCAGTAAGCTCTTCAAAATACTGGAGAACAACTTCTTTATTGCCCTGAACCTTTTCTTGGGAATGGGACTTTTGTTCTAGCTTTTCAGTAAGATTAGTAGTATCTGGCCAATGTGTATCAGTTAACTGTTTCAGCAGTTTCTGAGGTGTGTCCTTTTCTTTCAGATAAGCACTTTGAAGGTCGTCTATAGGGTGACCATGATACTGACCTACAGTTTGGCAGTTACTGCAAATTAATTTTTTATGTAGTAGACAGTAAACATTTAATGGTTGCCTATAATGTTCAAAGCAGGAAACAACATCTGGATGGTCTTCTTGCTGGTACTTTTCTTTTTCTTTTTTTAAATTTTATTTTAAAGGGGATAAAATTAAACACAACAAAACAGAACAGAACGGGATATAAGAAAGCATAAATTTCAAAGCTAGACAACCAGAGATCTTCACTATCTGTCATATTGTCTCTTGTTTTCTTCGAAATGGTTGTCCTTATCTTTGCACACGGGGAGTTCATACTAAATAACATAGCCAATCTTTTCGCAAGATGTGTAGTTCGCTGCCTCCAACTTGCTAAGCGGGGGGAGGGGAGGGACACAGGACGGGGACAGGACCACATGAGATGTTTGATTTTCAGCCTGTGTGCAGGCAGGCTCACAGCCGACCACAGAGAGTGGGGGAGTTCCTTGTTCTCTCAGCACACCGAGTCAACCGCATGGTGCAGGTCCCCAAAACACCAGGGTCTCTCTCCTTTGGCTGCCAAAAGTCTGCCACACTCACCTGCTATTTCTTTCTGATGAATTGACCATTACATTTCCAAAGTTCTAAAATGACCAACAGACCACAGAAAGAATTCTCTTTAGGCTCTTGTTTGAAACCAGCAGCTATAGCTATCTGCTGGCCTTGCTTCAGGGCCACTGGTACTTTTCAATAGTAGCCCTTAATGCAAAATTAACAGGTAGAGATTCAGTACCAGTTGGAGCAATTTCAATAACGCTTCTGCAATTAGGACACGTGAGTGGAATTCTTGAAGATCTCCATGTATAAAAATTACCAGAAGCCTGAAAATAATTTTCCAAAAAACTTCTACAAAATGTATGAGAGAAAAGAAAAAAGTATGAGAGCATGGTAGTATACAAGGATCTTCAAAAATAGTGTAACAAATGGGACACATTAACTTGTCCTCAAAATTGTGCATTTCCTATTTTGTTGGTTTCCCGATAAGGACACAATATATTTTTATCTCCTCCAACTTTTCCAGATTCTCTTATTTCAAAATTAATTTTATTCTTAATGTTTCAGATTGTGTACTCAAACAATACTTTACGCCACAGGAATGGTTGTAAGTTCACTAATTTTGATGTTTACCTTCTCCACACCGTGAAAAACCAAGCAACCAGACAGAGCTCTGCTCCGCAGCAGAGCACCAGACAGGACTATGGCCGTGCCATCCCTGCGCTCCAATTCCAAAGGACCTCAGGCCCGAGGGGCCCAAGCGTTTAATGCTTTCGGAAAGATAACAAGAAGTGGAATAGCTGGGTCAAATGGAACCTCTAGTTTTAGTTTGTTGAGGAATCACCATACTGATTTCCATGGTGGTTGTATCAAGTTACACTCTCACCAACAGTGGAGAAGCACTTCTTTTTCCCCACAGCCACGCCAGCATTTGTTAGTGGCCGGAAAATTGATTTTTGGAAAACCTATTAAGGGAGTTGAGTTATGAAAAGATAGTCTTTTCAACAAATGTTCCTAAAACAACTAGATATTGTATTTGGGGGGAAAACAACATTCTCTGACCCCTACAATCAACTACAAAACTTCACTGGAAATGATCAAAAACTGACTGGGCCTGGTGATGCACTCTGGGAGGCTGAGACAGAAGGATCCAAATTTGAGCCAAGCATGCTCAACTTAGTGACTGAGACCTCTCAAAAAACAAACAAACAAACAAACAAAACCAACCTTGGAATGCAGCTATGTGCAAAGACTCTGAGTTCATTCCCCAGTACCAAAAACAAACACTACAAACTATTCAAAAGAAAATGTATGAGAAGCTACAGTTCTGAAGGCCTACATGACTGCAAGGGGTGAGGACGTGGAATGGCACGTGGAAATGTCTTTCAGAAGCAAAGATAACTTTCTCTGTTGTGCAGAACTTTCCCTATTTTTTTTTAAATTTAGGATATCTTCATTTCATAGGGGTGGGCACTTGTTTGTATGTCTTAGATTTTTTTGACATCTTTCTCTTTAGATTAGAGGAAGTGTTAAGCTAAATAAATCTGGTTGTTTCATTTTAAAAAAAAAGGAAATGTATGAAAAAGTCTTGTCACCCCAGTGTAGGTAAATAATTTTTAAAACACGAAAAGCACAAACGATTTTTTTTTTTTTTTTTGGTACCGGGGATTGAACTCACAACCTCGTGCTTGCCAGGCAGGCGCTTAAGCCACTAAGCTAAACCCCTGGCCCAAGCACAAACAATTTAAAAAATTGATAAAATGAGGCTTCATAAAAATGAAAACTTCTGCTCATTAAGATGTACCATTGGGCCAGGAATTTAGCTGAGTGGCTTAAGCGCCTGCTTTGCAAGTGCAAGGTCATGAGTTCGATCCCTGGTACAAAAAAAAAAAAACAAAACAAAACTGTACCATTAAGAAAACAAATATCCATGCTATTAGCTAACAGAAAATATCTTTAAAATACATATCCAATAAAGGATTTACATTTACAATATACAAACTCACAAGCACACATAGCTGTCTGGGAAATGCAAAGGAAAACCTAAATGAGATGACACTACTACTAGAATGCTAACATTGAAAAAGACCGACCGCACCTGTTATGGTGTAGTTCTGAAATGATCCCAAAAGTCTCATGTGTTTGGGTTGTGGGGATGCTGTGCTCATCATGGATTCATCCATTCATGAATTATGTAGCTGAATGTACTGTTAGGAGCTGGGGCCTGACTGGAGGTAGGCGACTGCGGGTGTGGTTGGAAGGGTACTGTCCCCTGCTCCTCCCTTCTCTCTCCGCTTCCTGACTGCCAGAGGCTGAACACCTTTTCCTCTGTCTTACCCTCTGTTAGCCTGTTTCTGTCTTGGAGCCAGAAAACTATAGACTGAAAGCATGAGTCAAAATAAACCTCTCCTCCTTTAAATTGCTGGTGTCAGGCATTTTGTCCCAGTTGTGGGAAAATAACTAAAACACCACCAGATGTTGGCAAGCGTGTAATACAATCAGAACTCTCATATGTTACTGGTGGGAATATAAATGGTATAACCACTCCAAGAAAAGGCTTGACAATTTTTTCTAGTTCTAAACACACAACACTGTGACCCAGAAATTCCACTCCTAGAAATAAAAACATATGTAAATGCAAAGATTTGTATAACAAAGTCACAACTGCTTTACCTATGATAGACAAAAACAGGATATCCAATTGTCCACCAACAAGAGAATTAGATACACTATCATATATTCATCCAATAGAATATTATGAAATAAAGAGAAAAGAACTACAAGTTCTTAGCAAAGTCAAACAGAAAGTTACCATGTAATTCAGCAATTCTACTCCTAGGAATATATCTAAGAGAAATGAAACCGATGTTCACAAATAAAACAAAAACACAAAACAGAAAAGTCACAACACTTGTACATTAACATTCATAGCAGGATTAATAATAGCCAAAAGCTGGAAAAAATGCTCATCAGCTGATGAATGGATAAAGTCTAATAAAATTTTTAACTAAAACAACTGCAACACATGTGCACAATGCAGCTTCTGACAGGCACTGACATCATTATACTTACCTTCTCTGCAGGCCACATCTAAGAATTTCTTGTTATGGAAAAAAAGTTCACAAATTCTGTCCTTTCAGAGAAATACTGACATACTTTGATTATAGTTGCATGTTTTTACTGTTATGTAAGAAATTTGGTATACATCTTAGGTCATGTAGGATAATAATCTCAAAATTATTATGCTGAGTAAAAACAGACCCAAAAAAGTACCGAGGGTATGATTCTGCTTATGCAAAGTTCTACAACAGGCAAAACCAAAGTGATAAAAAGCAAGTCAGTAATTGCCTGGTACTGGGAGTGATAATGGAGATAGACTTCAAAGTGCATGAAAGAAATATATTTGGATTTAGAAACATTCCATATTTGATTGTACTATTGGTTATACAGTTGCATCCATTTCTTCATCTACATTGGAATGTACACTTGAAGAGGGGAGTTTTATTGTTTTTAAACTATACTTCAGTAAAATTGATTTTAGCCGGGTGTTGTGGTGCATGCCTATAATCCCAGTACTTGGGAGGCTGAGGCAGCCATGAGAATTGCCAAGAGTTCAAGGCCAACCTGAGCTATATAGCAAGACTGTCTCAAAACAAACAAACAAACAAACAAACAAAAGATTTGATTTTAAAAAAGCAATATCTAGCTGGGGATTTAGCTCAGCAGCACAAGTGCTTGACTGGTAAGTGCAAAGTTGTCAGTTTGATCCCCGATACCAAAAAAACCAAAACAAAACAAAACAAAAGCAAAGCAATATCTTTGGGGAGGAGGTGAAGCTCAGTGGTAAAGTACTTATCTAGTATGTGCAAGACCTTAGGTTCATTCCTCAGCATCAAAAAAACAAACAAAAAACATGGGCATGAATATTAAAACAACAGAGTCACAAAATTAGTAATTTCCTTTCCCATGACAACAATGACCTTAGAGGGTACGTAACTTGGTAAATGCAATGACCAAAAAAGTCTCTGTGCTCCATTTATTCATTCCTCCAGCATTTTATTATGAGACATTTAATACTTTTAAAAATAAGAAACCCATGGATTTGTGAACTTTTTGAGAGTTTAGACAAGTCTGAGGACTGGCACTGGGAACCATTAGTGAGACCTTCATACGATAAATATTCATCAGTGAAAACAACACACCTGACTCATTTTATAGATGAGGAGCTGGCATTCAGCGAGGTAAAAGCAATTGGCAGAGACTGAACTCCAAGGATACTAACTCCAAAAACCTAAGCTCATTTACTGTATGTCTGTATCTTCCAAGAGAGTTCCCAGCCTATTGATTAGTTCCAAACCTGGAAGGGAGGTGTCTCCATCCTAGCCTCAGCTGACTACCCTCTTCCAACTTGCCTCTGCTCATTTCACCATCTCCTGCACACAGTGCAGTGAAGCAAACAGTGAAGCTTCTGACATGTGCTAACATCATTATACTCACTTTCTCTGCAGGCCACTTCTAAGAATTTCTTACTATGAAAAAAACATTTGCAAATTCTGTGCTTTCAGTGAAATACTTTGATTATAGTTGCATGTTTTTAGTGTTACATAAGAAATATGGTGTACATCCTAAGTCATGAAGGAAACATTCTAATTTTCTTTTTCTTTTTTTTTTTGGTACTGGGGATCAAACTCACGACCTCGCGCTTGCCAAACAGTCACTTATATCACTGAACTAACTCCCCAGCGAAGGAAATATTCTAAATGAGAACAATTATTCCAGAAGCCTAAAGTTCACTCAAACAAATATCACAGTATCACAAAGTTAGAAAAGTTCCCAGAAGTCTTCCATGAGGAACATGGGCACTCTCCACCTCAGCAACTCAGGATGTGGCCTTTTTTGATTTCAACTTCAGGCTTTATTTGATGACTTGCAGGTTCCTAAAAGGCCTCACCCTGAGATTGTTGAGAGAGCCCAGACCACAAAGCACTGAACTTACAGCCTTGTACCTTCATTCTTTAATTCCTCTTGCATGCACGCACATGTGTGTGTGTGTGTGTGTAAATTGGGGGCAGACACTTGTTCCCTCTGACTTGCCATCAGGTGACCTGAGGACCAGGGAAACCTAAATGTGATCATGGAACTTTGTCTCAAATATCGCTTTCACAAATGTCTCCTTCTCAATATTTCATTGACTCTGTAAGCCTGAAAAATTGGGCCCTGTCATTACCTTGGTGTGTGGTCATGAGCAAGTGCTTCCATTTTACTGGGCCTCAGTTTCCTCTACTGACACAGAAGTCAACTGGGCTGTGAACAGGAAAGCATGAGGAACTGAAGGCATTGCTTGGTTGCCTTCTGCTGCTGCCTTGCTATCTCTGGTGGTTGAGAAGATTTCTAGCCCCTTACTCTCACTCAGGAGGATGTTCAGGAAGGTCTGTATTTTCCTTTTGTGTTTGTTTGACATACGAGAATTAAATCTAGGACTTTTACACTGAGCTATAGTCTTACTCTCTTTTAATTTTTTTTGTGGGGGAGAGGGGGATAGAGTCTTGTTAAGTTGCCCTGGCTGGGCTCAAACTTGCAATCTTCCTATGTTGTCCTCCCAGAGTACTGGGATTACAGCCATGTATCACCATGCCCAGATTATATTTTCCATTCTTCGTCTAGGGTGTCAAAGGGCCTAAGTTTAGAGACTCTGTACTAATGACGTATTCTCCATTCTCCAGCTCCCCTCTTCTTTAATGTGCCTTTTAAAATTTTGTGGACTATACAATCAGAGCACTCTCTCTGGCTTTAATTGGACTTGGCCAGTGGAAGAACTGGCACAAGATCAGAGGACTGGGGAAGAAAGAGCTGAAATTGTGCCTCTCCGTGCCTTCTTGCTTTCTTCCCTGCTCCCCTGTGCTTCAGGTAGAGGTAGCATTTTATGGTTACAACTCCAGTTGGGTGGCCCCTCCTCTTGCTCAACTCCAGTTCTCACTCATTTCATCAGAATGCCCTTCCGTTCTTTCCTCTGGTCTAGCAGAGCTTAAAGGACTCTGCTATTGCCAGTCCCTGGGTTTGTTCCCTTTACCTCACACATGCTTTTGCCCTGGGTTTGTTCCCTTTACCCCATACATGCTTCTGTAAATATGCCTTCCATTATATTCCTTTGAGTAAGCTCCTTGGGTGTGCCTCCTCTTCCTGGTCTTATATAATACTACTCTTCTTTGAAAATTAATGTTCTAACTAGGATTCCTCCTAGATCTACGATTTGGACATGGTTTGAATATGTACCCCAAAGTTTCACGTGTCTTAGGAGGGTGAAAACTTTATCTGACAATGGTGTTTACAGGTGGAGCCTATTGCAGGTGCTCTATATCAGAAAAAGTATTAGGGTGGAGCCCCCAAGATGAATCCTCCTGGTCTCCTCCCTGCCATGATTCCTTGTATGGGCTCACTGCCAGCAAGGCTATCACCAGACATGGCCCCTGGATATTAAACCCCCAGAGCCACAGCCAAAATAATACTTCTCTAATACATACAATTTCATTTGTACAGTACTGGGGATTGCGCCCAGGGCCTCACACATGCTAGGCAAGTGTCTACCACTACCTATATCTTCAGCTCTTCTTATTTTGAGAAACGGTTTTGCTAAATTGCTCCAACTGGCTTCAAACCTGCAATCTGCCTGCCTCAGCCTCTTAAGTAGCTAGGAATACAGGCATATGCCACTGAGCCTGGCCCCATTGGTCAAAATAAACCCCTTTTCTTTGTAATTTATCCAGTCTGTGGTACTGTGTTATTAGCAACAGAAAAGGGACTATTACAAAGTTCATCTGGAAGATTCAGAGGTGAGGTTTGCAGGAACAAAGCACAGGTGCCTTCTCTGTCACTAGCACTTGTCTCCAAATGCACACACCCTGTCTGGTTCTTGATGCAAATGAGTAAGTGGAAAGTCACCTAATGCTCTGCTACCAGGTGACATGTTTTACCAAACACTCCTCTGTTGCTCACCATAATTATCTGTATTTATGTATAAGCTGCATTCCTCTTACCATCTGCCTCCTTTTGGGATGACAGATGTTTCCAATGTTTTACTCATGTATAACACATAACTGATTCACAGGTGGGAAAGTCAACAGGCTTCTACCTCAGTCTTGTCTTCTGTAAGGTGGGGTAATACCAACCTCACAGAGTTGGTGAAGGGACCACATCAGTAACATCTGTAGTGCTTAGAGTGGCAGCACAAAGTGTTGGCAAATGCTGTTACTCTCTCATCTGAGTCATCTTGGCCTATTTTCCTATGACTTGTGGATAGGAAGAGAGAAAAGGGGGCTCTGGCAGGAAATTCTAAGTTCTTCCTCCCAAACTCAATGCTTTCCTTGGCAACCTCCCCCATCTCTGTACCTCATACCTGAGTAGATTTCCTTTTCTATCACATTTGCACTCTCAGGAAGTGCCAGGAAAAATAATCAGGACAGGCTGTGATTCTTATATTTTCTGCTAATTCTAAACCAATGGTTTTCAAATTGTGGCCTGCAGTTCCCCAAAAGCCTCGTACACTGCAGAAGCGGGTGATATTCTAGAGCACCCTTCGGTTTGCTCTTATCTGTTTAAACCTCCAGTCAAAACTGATAAAGGATTCCGAGACTAAAAACTTAAATCGCTGTTCTGATGAGGTACTGAAAGCCTTCAGACTTACAGTTAGTCCTAATCTTCTTTAGCCTTTCTGCCAAGGAATTTTCTCTACTCCATTCAGATAGTCTGTATTCTTTTCCATTTCTGATGCAGCTGAGAGATATGTGAACAAGAAAATCTTTGTGTACTTATCTGGAGTACACAGCCGGTTCAGTAGACAACCTCTCCTCAATTCCCAAGCCTTGGGGAAGGTAACTATAGCACTGTTTGACTACAGAGACAGCTGAGGGCAATTTTACTGGCACCTGATCAGGCTGCTTCCAACTCTTGGACTATTTCGAACCCCTAACACCCCAAATTACTAGAACCATCCATTCTTTTGACATTCTTACAGCCTGGCCCCAGTGGCTGCTGGGAGTGAGTAAAGTTAGGCAGCAGAAGTTATATAGTAGGGATCAAATCCTAGGGAGCAGTACTCAACAACTAGAACTGGCTTCTGGGGTTAGAAAGATACTAACATCTCAATGATATTATAATTTATTTATGCAACTTAAGACTTTGAGCAGAGAATATGAACATTCAAAAAAACAAGTCAGACTGCAAGATCTCTGCTTAGAATGTTCTTATCCCACACCACCATGAGTTTCCCTCCTATGATTCATTTGAATCTTTTGCTCAAATACTGCATCATTAGACTGCCTTAAAATTGGAGCAAGATGAGCCCTAATACTGGGGCTCTCCAATCTTATCCAGGCTCTTTTTCTTAATGCTAGGAGCCTATGGGCCAATGATGTGTGCTCATCCAAAGCTCTTGCCCCTCATCTCTTCTTAGGTCATGGTGTAAAAACCTGAAATGCTAGATCTCACTGCTCTCCAGAGCACAAGACCAGCGTCAGGGAAACAGCCTGCACTGGCCTTTTTCCCAAGGTCTGTCCTCTTCAGGAACCAAGAAGTAGCCAAGAAGAGGCCATTTGTAGGTGGTGGGGGCAAACTCAGCAAACAGAGATGTTACAGGACGTCTGCACACAAGGTTCCTGCAAAGTATGGAACAGAGCTTGGAGCAATGAGGAGGAGGAAGGTTGAGAGTTAGGAATCTATTTCTCCCAAAGCTGCCACATTCTGGTACATATCTCAGAATAAATTTAAATTTAGCCTTCCAGGTTATTATGAAGATATACACATCAAGATAAAAAGGTGGGAATTTAATGTAATAGTTTAATTTGGTTTATAGTTTTAAAATATATAAACATTTGCTATGTGGACCTTCATTTGTACTACTCAGTCCCTGTAAAGGGTGGGCCTGTCCCTGACCACTCTGTCTAAAATAGGACTCCTTCCATCACTCTCACCACCTATTCTTAGCCTCCGAGAGTTTTACAGGTGGCATGGGCTAATCCAGTAGACACAAAGGTAAAAACATCACTGTGACAAGCCCTCTGGCGACACCTCTTAAAATAACCCAAAATACATTGGAACTACACAAGGTGACCACGGAAAATCCATGAATGTTTTCTTGAACTTAGCAGAAGATGAGTTAATCAAGTTCCTTGTGAAAGGAACATCTGAGTAAGCAAAAGTGTTCCTGGGCCAAAAAAGTTAGACGTGGGCGGCGTGGGCAGCTGGAACTCACACTGGAGGAATCGCCCTAACTTGATGAGGTGACTTGGCAAAGATGCTAAAGAAACCTGGTTCTGCGGCCATCCAGCCCAGCCCATCCTGGGGAGGTGGCTTCTTATCCGTGACCAAGAAACCCTCAAATAATGACTCTCTCGGAGCCTCAAAAGGCAGATACCTCCTGTGGGAACGTGGCGGGCTCCGGCTCGAGGACTGAACGCTCTCTTGCCGTCCTTGTGCCCTCCCTCGTTTTTTTCCACGTACTTCAAATTCGCAACGTCACACTGCATGGGAGGGACCTCCTCCCCGCCTCCCCTTCCCCCGACCGAACGCTATAAAGCCTCCGTTCTTTGCAACGGTCTGGGCTTTCGTCTAATACGGGGGCCGCAAGAGGCCAAATGACCCCCCTTACCCGCCCCCTTCCCCAGCGCCTCTGCTCGCCGGACACCACGCCTTCCGTTCGGGTGGGTGGGACTCTCGGGACGGGGCGGTGCTTATTCTCCTCCTCAGACTCTGGCTAGCGCGGTTCCAGGCCTCGGCGGACCGGACCGCCAAGGGGGCGCTCGTCAGCTCCCGGCCAAGGCCAACCGGCCGGGGCCGCGCCCGAGGAGGAGTCCTGGGGTCTGGGGCGGAGCGGCCTGGCTCCTCCTCGGGGGGCGGGGGGAAGCCCGAGGTGCGCGGGCGCCGGCTCCGACTGGTAACGAACTTGTGTGCGCGCGGCTGCGAAGGATGACGAGGTGCGGCCGCCAGTCTGGCGGGCTGCCCCGGCTGCGCCTGCTGCGCCTGCTGCTCCTACCTCTGCTGCTCGCGGGCCCCGGCGTCGGCGCGGCCCGGCTCGGGGCGCTGTATTCGTCCTCCGACCCCGTGACGCTGCTGCAGGCGGACACGGTGCGCGGCGCGGTGTTCAACTCCCCTAGTGCCTGGGCCGTGGAGTTCTTCGCCTCCTGGTGCGGCCACTGCATCGCCTTCGCCCCGACGTGGAAGGCGCTGGCCAACGACGTTAAGGGTGAGAAGCCGGGGCTGCCCCTCGCCCTCCCGGCGGGCCCCCTCCACCTGCCCGGGCGTCCTCCCAGCTTTCCCATCCCTTCCGCGCAGCACGACCCCACCTTCGCATCTCTCAAGTCTATTTTTGTGTTCCATTTGGCTCACATCTCTACCCGGGGCCTGCGCCCCCAGACCACTGCTCGCCCGTAAGCAACTTGCCTTTTGCCCTCTCTGGCTCTTCTGACACATTGAGGCTTTCTCCAGTCCAGCCTGTAACACTCCTTTCTCTTGCCCAAGGACCCGTGTCGTCTTCCTGCCAAACTCCCTGAATGCTGTAGATCAGTGCCGGGAGCAAAGGGAACTGACCTTCCCTCACTCTGCCACCCTGACCACCTTTCTCCTCCACTTAGTTGACGTAGCATCCTCATCGGCTTCCTAACTCCTTACATCTTCGAGGTGGGTGCCTTCTCTGGCACCTTCTCTTGTTCATGTCTCCCTTCCAGGCCGCCCTGATCTGCTGCCCCCAGCTCCTTAGTTAGTGCCATGGCCTTACCTCTCTTCGCCTTGGCCGTGGGCCCTTTCGGACCCTTAGGTTAGGGGTCAGAGACCTAATCAAAGCCAGCGTTACGGTTTTCCTTTGTTTCTTGTTCCATTCATTGGCCTAGGACCACATTTCCTTAATTTTTGGACACCGTTAATTGTGAGACTCATCATTCATTTCATAACAGCCAGCGGGATAGCAGGATAAGAAAACCATTAAATGTATAAAGATTTTTAAGGTGTGCTGTCGTACAGAAATGTTAAAATGTTTAAAAGCTGAAAACAAAGCTGAAGAAATATGGTAATAGTGGTAATTAATTTACTGAGCTCTGTATATCAGACCAATATTGTCTCATAGCTTCACTTCTACAAATTTAAAGATCCCTGTAGTATCACATCTCAGCCTAACCTAGAAAGTGGATATAGGGGAGGGCGAGGCACAGTGATGGTGATTTGTTTCTGATTTGCTGTCCCTGAATAGAGCCACTTCCTGATGATGGTGCAGACATGGATCCTGACCTGAACCTGAAATGGTCATTGAATAACTGTGGACACCCTAGGGAAGAGACTTTCTAGAGGAAGGAGAGCTAAAGCCATTGTTCTGCATCTATGCTGTTGGTAATCTGACTAGATAGGGCTCATAAATTACAGTAGAATAAATGCACATATAGATATCAGTTTTCAAACTCAGCCTCCCTTTTCCCTCTAAGAAGCAAGCTAATTGATTACTAAAGTGGCTGAATTAAACGATGTATATCTTTTAGCCATATGGCTCTGGAAAAAGATTTTTAAACAAAATTTATAAACCCTTTTACCTCTTATTTACACTTGCCTATATGTCTCTCTGGTCTTGTCACCTATATGAGCATCTCTGAGAAGCCCTTCACAATATTTTAGTGATGTCAACACATAAGGTCAGGGGAGCAGGAAGGAAGAAGGAGAATCATGGATCTAGAACACTATAAAGAGAGGTAATCTCGGGGGACATGGCAGGCCTGACTATCATAAAAGTCCCTCAATTGGTTTTTACTTTGAGGCTGTAAGAGGTCTTTAATGACGGGCCGGGGATTTAGCTCAGTGGCTTAAGCGCCTGCCTGGCAAGCGCAAGGTCATGAGTTCGATCCCGGTTACCAAAAAAGGAAAAAAAAAAAAAAGAGGTCTTTAATGACTGCAGATAGACTCATTCTAGAAGATTTTCTGTCTTGAGAGGGCAGGAAAATTAACTTCCAACTGACTCATGTTTGACCTGTTGCAGAATTTTCCTGTGAGTTTCACACGCAGGTACTGACCCAACCTGCTCCTGGATGCAAGTTGTCATTCCCAAAAAGGCAATGTCTTTGCCTTCGTCTTTTCATTTCCAAAAAGGAAATGTCTTTGTCTTTTCCTGGTGTATGGAGTGATCGTCTTAAAAAGAAAAGTACAATCAAGATTAAATTTCTCAGAGGAAAATGGAAGCATCAAAGTTTGTAAAGGTGAAGCGTGGTGTGATGCATGCCTGTAATGCTAACACTTTGGGAGGCTGAGGAAAAGGATCACTGCAAGTTCTAGGCCATCGTGGGCTACATAGTGAGCTCAAGGCCAGCCTGAACTACTTGGCAAGACTCAGTCTTTAGAAAAAGAAAAAAAAAAAAAGGATCGTGAAAGTGAACCAGGGAAAATGGAGGTGGGAGCTTTCTGTGGAAACTGAGGGTCTCCTGTTAGCTAGACATGGAGGTGAGACAGCCCAGTAAACAAAATCATGTCAGGGGAGGGCTCTGGCAAAATCTGGGAGTTGGCCTGTAATGAGGAATATCCTATCCAAAGGAGTGGGCTCTGGCCAGGCGCTGGGATTGGTCTCACCTCACATCTCTGTTGTGAGGTTTCTTTAAAAGTCAGTTGTGAGTGCTCTCGTACCCGCCTGTGCTATGCCAGTGTCTTGATGACACAAGCACAGGGAGAGTATGGAAGGTCATGGGGCAGCCAGGTATGGGGTGGTGCTTATAATCCTGCCTAGCTGGATTCAGGCTTTTACTCTGGCTGGACAGGGCTCATTTCTCCTTGACCTGAGTGTTGGATTCTCTGAGGGGGTTGCTGCCCTAGGGTAGAGCTTTTGTTTCTGGAGGACTTGCTTCCTTCTTTCTATTGGAGAGCAGCTGCTATTGACTCATGACATGTTTAGGAAATTTATTGTATCCATTTGAGAACTTCATTACTATTCACTGACTAATCATCTAGCAAATATTTGTTGAGTCACTGATCATTGTTTACATTGCAGTTGGAGAAGTGAACAAACACACAGTAGGAGAATTGGCAACCTTCTGAAGCCCATGTTTGGGAAGGGCCAAAGCAGTAGTTCAGTATTTTGTATTGCAGGAATTCACAGAAGGGGACACTCACAGAGGGCTAACCTGACGTCAAAGGCCTTCATGCAAGCAGTTATTTATTACACACTCGTCTAATGGTAGCACTTTGCTAAGACTCTTCATATACCATTATTATATATAATCTTTACCTTTAAAAAATGCCCAAACCATAGGCCTTTTTGTTTTGTTGTTGTTGTTGGTTTTTAATGAAGTAAAGAGAGGGAAAGAACTTACGGTTGTGGAGGTTCAAATTCAAGATTGAGTGGCTCCTGTCAGCCACTGGCAAGAGCAACACATCCTGCCAAGATCGGCATGTTACAGTGAGTACTCAGATTTTCAACCAGGAAGCAAGAGTGTTGTCCCCTCTCCCCACTAGAACTGTGGGTAGAACCCAGGGGTACTGTACCACTGTGGTACATCCCCAGTCCTTTTTATTTTTCTGTTCTGAGACAGAGTTCTGCTAAGCCTCACACTTATGATCTTTCTGCCTCAGCCTCCCAAGTAGCCGTTATTACAGGCATGTACTACCATTCTGGTAATATCTTCTTTTGCTTTTACAGACTTGCTCAGGATTACATAGTGGCTGGTGGAGGTTTTTCTCCAGCTCTTTCTGACTCCTAAGAGCCTGGGCCAGAAAGAGTTGGTGGAGGAGGATGTGTATTCTAGCTGGGAAAACAGCATGTGCAGAGCCATGGAGATAAGATTCGTAGGCATGCATGTTTGCGTGACCATGAATGTTATCAGTTTTGCCTGCCTTTTCTTTCAGAGCACATAGGATGTCTCCTCTTTTTATCCCTGTGATGCCTTGTACAGAGCCCGGCACAGGGTAGGAGCCCACTGAATATTCATGGCCATCTGAGCTTTACAGGATTCCTAGTGAGAATGTGAGCAAAAAAATCTTCTGCTGTTGTTGTGACTCCTCTTGACTCAGACCTGGGGAGTCAGCCACAAGTGAGGGGTACCTAAGGCATTTTGTCCATCCTGTGACCTCACTTCCTTGAAGGCTTCATGAAGGAGGAAGGAAGTGACAATGAAGGAAGAAGTAGTGACAATGTAGCATTGACTAACTGGGTATGGTATACACTGCTGTGTCAGGAGGGTGCCTGGAAACTTGACTGGGGAACTGGGTGCTGAGAACAGGTAGGGTCTAGTCACTGGACCACTAGATTTCCCTGGCTGTTGGTTTGAATAAGGCTGTGCCTCTGCCTTAAAACCCAGGCTTGCTTAATACTTGGGAGTGTTATAGCCATTTTCTTGTCAAGAGTTGCTTGCCAGCCAGTGCCTAAATGGTTGTCAGAGGTGAAAGGGGCAGTTGAGACCTTCTGTGCTGGTGTTCTTTTGACCCAGGTAAAGGTAAGTTCCAGAAAGGAGATGTGTGGAGCTCGTGGTGCATTCCCCAGATGTGACAACGAGCAAGTCTGACTCTGGATCCCATGCCTTTCCTGCTCTTGTCAGTAGGGGAGGGGACACCACTTGTGACTCCAGAAGAAGTTCATGTGGGTGCCAGCAGAATCCCCACCACAAGGGGTACCCCCTTGGCCATCACTCCACAATCGCTCTGGCTTTTGTTGTTCCTCATTTTCCCCTCTTCATTTCCCACTTACTCTATTGTTAGTAGAAAGTTACTTTGCCCAAGGCAATAAACACCAGGAATTTTTCTCTAACAGTATTAAGTCTCTGGACATTTCAGAAAGGCTGTGTCACCCAGACAGCAAAGCTATTAAGTGCAACTTTGCTTTACCAGGACACTCAGATAAGGCAAATTTAGTTTAAATATCTTAATTGGATTTTATTTATGATTCTAGAATTGGTTAACATTGCGTTCTGTGCAGTAGAGTGAATATTCTGATGAGCTGAGCAGAGGAGCGTGGCTTTATAGACAGAAAAGGGCTGAACACGGCAGAAAAAGAGAACAAAAACAGATTAGTCATTTTGAAGTTATTTTCCTTATAAACATTAAAACAGAGGAGGCTTCTTTATCATGGCAGCTAAAACTGTGAGATTTGTTTATTCTCTTGATTTCTTGGAAGGTCAGATTACAGCTTAATTTCAGCTTGGTGACATGGAATTTCAGCATGAGCGACTCTTATTTTGGTTTGGTCTTTGGGCCTAATGCAGAGCTCAGTCTAACCAGTGGGCTCATTAAGGTATTGTTACTGATAGTCCTGAGAAGCATTCTTTGTTCAAGACTTTCGCAGTGTCTGACTGGCCCCAGCCTATTCCACTTTCCTTTGAGGTGAGGGAGGGAGATGCCTTGTTCCATTTTATAGGGCTGAGGGGATCAAAGCATAAAGAGACTCAAGTAAGGCAGCCCCTAGGTAGTGCGTTTCTTTTTGTCCAGTGGCTCATTCCTCCCAATGTCTTGTTTGGGAAGCCATACGATGCTTTCTCTTCTGGCCTGAGCCCTCTTGAGACTAGCTGAGAGATTCAAATCCTGGGTTCAGATCCCAGATTCACTGTTAACTTACCACTAGGACACGGTTATCTGTCTCTCTTTTACAGCTGAGAAAAGCAGGTTTAGAGATAAATACCTTCCTACTTTCTCTTAGATGTTGGGAGCATTAAACTAGATACTGAGCACACAATAAACTCAGTACATTTGCTGATAGCATCATTCTATAATAAGCACTGGCCTAGTATGCTGGCTGACTGCTGTGAATTAGAATGCTATTTAACTAGATGACCAAACTTTCTGCCATGTTCTCTGATGGAGAAGGCTATCATGGGAACTAAGAGCACAAATTCAGATGTAACATCCTAGCTCCAGTGAGATGCCGAGAAGAAAGTGGGTTTTTGAGTCTGTAGGCCTTGGATAAGCTGAAAAGTTTCTTAGTCTGTGTCTTCATTTGCAGAGTTGGAGACATAGTGCCCACCTCAGGTGGTAGTGTGGAGTATGATGATGTCTGCTGTGGTACTCCTGCATGCTACCTTCCTGTCCTCTCCTCTTTGTGCTCCTTCTATACACTTTGTGCCTCAGTGGCAATGGCCTGTTCTCTTGGAGAAAGGAGGAACAGTTGAAGCTTTTGGGTCTTTACTCACTCAGCATGTGGTTATCATAAGGCCCTTACTGGTGGAAAGCCATCACACTGTCTCTCCTCTGCCTTTTCATTTAATTGTGACATGACACTTCTTGAGAACAGCTGGGTCTTTCCTGTGGGTCTCCTAGAACAAGGTAATCAGGGACCTACATATAGAACACAAGGAGCCAAGCTTAGAGTAGGCACGTGACGTGAGTTGAGCTTTTCACCCTGTCCTGGTCCTCCCTTGGGTGGGGGGTTCCAAAAGGATCTGCGGTACTTTTGTATGGGATCCAGGGAAAACCCTGGACTTGGGCAGCCACTGGGGAGCCCTTCTCTCTTGTGACTTTGCTTTGTCCTTTAAATAAAGGACTAACAGTGAATGCTGGTATAATCACAGGTGATTGACTTTACCCGCTCCTGCCACCTGAACCTGAGGAAAGACTGAGGCTGAGATCAAAGAAAAAATGTTCTGCCACTAGAGTTGCCAACAGTTAATCCTGGCCTGGGTCAAATAAGTAGTTCAGTAAACATTCACTGAGCACTTGTTGTACACTAGGTGATGAGATGCTGACAGTGAGAGTGCAAAAACAGAAAGACATCAGAAGATGGGCAGCGGGTCACAGTATGGTAGAAACATGAGTAGGACCCTGACTCTTGGGCTGTGGAACGGCTCTTCTGAGAGAAAATAGTCTTTAGACTGAGTTGGACCTGACAAAGGGAGTTTGTGGGGAGACTAAATTAGGGTGGGCTGCAGAGAGGCCCTTTCCAATAGGGAGTGGCCTGGACATGGGAGAGCAAGCTCTACTTTCAAAGAAGGAGAAAACTTTTGGCATTCCTTGTGGGGAAGTGGTACAGGAGGCTAGATATGTAAACAGAACAAATAATCACATTATGGCTGTAGTTTTTCTTCAAAAGGCAGTGGAATCCATCAAAGAATATTGAGTAGAGGGCAAGTTATCAGATCTACAGATGGAAGAGATCATTTGGTGGCTGGAGAGACCAGTGAAGGGTGAGGTACGTCAGAAACTCACAAGAAGGGGAATGAGATGTCTCTGATTATCCCACGCAGATCTGCCATAAAAGACTCTTGCACCAGTTTGCCGGAAATAGAAAATAGTTCAGAAGGGAAATGAGTAAGGAAGCCAGGTTAGATACCGAAACCCCCTAGGATGGGGCAGTGAGATGAGGGCCGGGCAGGGCAAGACTTCAGAGGGGAGTGGACAGGACTTGGAGATGAATTGGGCTGAGCAGATCCATGTGCATGGACTATGCTGATGCTGCCCCTACCAGGGAAGCCCACAGTGGACAGGGTGAGGATAAAGAATTATGTCAGGGCGGGAGAGAGGTGGTCCACACCTGCCTTTTGGTAGGCTGCTTGCAAATGAAAATTTTCAAAGGCTGAAAACTGCCTTTCAGCTATATGACTAAGCCTAAGCTACTGTCTCTTTGTGCCAAGGAAGTCAGAACACCCCAAAAGGGTTTGGCGAAATGGTACATTGAGGAGGTTGATAATGGGCCTTGGCTCACCTGTCTTTACCAAATGCCTCTTAATCTCTGTCTCTGCTAAACATTTCTACCCAGCCTTCCCTTCCTCCAAACCCCCTCCTGCCCATGCTCACTTCCTCCTGCCAAGAGTCCAGAAGCAGTGCCAACAGCAGACTGCCAGTAAGAAAGGAGAGAGAGGAGGAGGAGGAAGGTGTGGCCTTAGGCGTTCCTCACAGCCTTGAGACCCACTCCTACCTAGTGTCAACTCCAAGAAGATCAGCTTAGTTGTTTTCCTTCAAGGGGTGGCTCGGGGTTTCTGGGGTGGGGGTGTTTGTATTTGTCTTGTGAAATTGAAGGTAACATACTTTCTCTGAGCATAAAATGTTATTGTGAGCTTTGAGGCCTTCAGAAAGTGTCATAAGGAGTGGGTTCTGGCAACTCACGATTGTTGGAGGTGCTGTTCAGTTGTTAGTGTGACGTTCCTGATGAGTGCTGGGTCTAATCCCACTCAGGGCCTCCTCAGGCACAGGCTCCAGCTGGGAACTAGAGCCTTGGGTGTCTGTGCTGGGACCGTGCAATCAAATAGGCTTTCTTCACTCATGTGCTTCAGAGATGCCAGTGTGCAGTGGAGACTTCTTGACTTCTTGACTTCTAGGCAAGTTATCAGGTCCTTCATGTTACCATCTAGCTTCGCTGCCAGCCTCCCACCTGAGCCTTCTCTCCATTTAAAGCCTTTTTTAAAAAAGATCTTTTTAAAGCACTTCTCTGTCCACCAGTTCTACAGTCCTCACTCTTGCAGTCCTGTCAAGTGGGCTGAGTGTTAAGGCTTTACTAAATTTCCTGCAAAGCCTTAGTCCACAAGACTGTGCTCTTAAAAGTCTGTGAACAATATATGTTAACATTCATAGCCATATCACAGTTTGTGTGGCCTCGTGTGTATACCTTGGTATACCTTGCAGTTTGAGCAGCCCTGGTATAGAATAGAACTTTGGTGGATGCTCAAGGGGATCCTGACCTGGAATCAGAGCTCAGAAGACCTGCCTGATGTATGAGTTCGTTTTCTGTTTCTCAGATCCTGTCCTGTGCCATTATTTTCTCTGCCAGTAAGTTTCAGGAACAGAGGCCTCATGGCTTGGGGCCTAATAAAGGAACAAGGTTAACCTTCCAGATTCTGGCCTCAGGGCTTCCTTTGCTGTGGTGCCTGTCTTCCAGGTGCTTTTTCTCCTTTCTCCTGGGAGTCCTTTAACAGCTGATACCTGACCTACCTAAGAAGAGCTGCCTGTCAGTACCTCTGGCCCCAGAAACCCTCACCTAGTGTCCGCCAGGGAATCCCAGGTGCCCTGAGACCTGCTTTCCACCCTCTGGAACCTGTCAGCCTCTTAGATGGCAGGAGGGACAGAGGGATTTTACCAGCGCTTTTTCCAGTGGGCCAGGCTTCTCTCACATTCCTCTCCAGACCTTCCAGCCCATTACCCCCACCCAGTGGAGTACTAGGGGAACTCAGATACTGTCACAAGACCGCATGATTGGGGGCTGGAGATTTAGCTCAGCTACGCAAATGCCTGCCTGGCAAGTGCAAGGTTGTGAGTCTGCTCCCTAGTACAAAACACGCACGCACAAACCAAGACTGCATTATTTGTGCTTTTTAACTGTATTCTAAGCACAAGCCTCCTCTTGTGAGGCTGTGGCTAAATGTAGACTAAAGGGAATAAATAGTTCAGAGGCCCTTAGTGGGGAAATTGATTTTTCTCTTAGGAGCTGTGGGGCAGGTACTGTGGGGTTGGTAGCAGAGAGCACTGCATGAGAGAGGCAAGAATTAAAGGGAACACCAGCTCCTCTTGTTTACCGAGGGCTTTTTGTCCTTTTAGACTGGAAACTGGCACTGAACCTCGCCGCCTTGGATTGTGCTGACGAAACCAACAACGCAGTCTGCAGAGACTTCAACATCGCTGGCTTCCCAAGTGTGAGGGTGTGTAACAGCCAGAGGGAGTGGGGCTGGTAGCAGGTTCTGACTGAGCGTGTTATCAGCTATGTGCTTCCCTAGCATCTGCCCAGGCTACTGAGCTCTTTAGGGTCCCCATGCTTTTGGGCCTGAGTTGTTTAAATCACAGTCTCCAGAGCACTGTTCCTCCTTGTTTTAGAGATGCAGGCACAAAATAAAGGTTTATTAGGTTTGGAAAAGTCTGCCCTTTATAAAGGAAAGGGCCCTGTGTGGGGTGTTGGAGTGAGTGGATTTTAGCTGCTCTGAGTTGAACTGTATAGTGATGATCGTGTGGGCTGGTGAGTGCTCCCAGCTCCAGGGGTCCTCTTTAATCTCTCTTACTCGTGACCTCCCAGCCTTGGAAGTTTGACCTCACTCTGTAAAACCAGGACCCAGACTCTGACCTATCTGTGAGCAGGATCCAACTCCAGGGGTCTCTAATGGTCCCCAAAGAAGGGACCCCAGAGACTCTGGCAAGCCTCATTCTTGTCTGGCAAGTGCTTTGACCCACATGTTCTCGGAATTTAACCAAAGGGGTGGCCTCAGCCTGTAGTCAAAATGTCAGTGCCTTGGGTAGCATCACCCTCAAGGCGGTGAGGGATTTGTCGTCATAACTGTGACAGAAGGTAGCACTGACTCACTGATGATGCTTTGCCTGCTAGCCTGCCCACCACAGAGCACCAATAGCTCTTCAGATATTAATTAATATCTGAACAACTTCCAGGCCTTTCAGGTGGAATGCCCTGCACAGCAAGGCTGCTGCAGTCATGGCAAGGGCCCTCCCAGGACTCAGGCCTGGCTCTGATCCAGTTAGTCTTCTTCCAAATTAGCACAGCCAAATCCATCTCTTTCTCTTCCTGCCTCAGCTATAAATCATATAACCCTCCATGCACACACCAGCATGGCATCTAGAAAAGCAGTTTCCTCTGTAGCCATTAAGAATAATCAGGGCATACATTTGAATACTGAAATGCCAAGTATTGTCCCTAGAATGCGATCTGTGAGCTCAAGGACCTCAAGTTACAAGCAGACCCATAAGCTGGAACTCACTACTCTAACAGTGTTCATTTGGAAAGCAAGGCCTCAAGCACTCCAGAACATCTTGCTGTAGCTCCATACAACCTTCCTGTTCCTCAAGCCCAAGGGAATCTTGCTGGACTCATGTTTAGCCTGAGAGAGGTCCCTTCTCAAATTGTTACCACTTAGGGCAAGGTTGACCTAGGAAACAGTGTAGCAAGCTAATAGCTACTTCCCCATCAGAGGCAACAGTGGAGACTATTCATTAGTCATGGCCTTCAAATAGAAGACTTCCCTGGCAAGGACATTGCCCTGTCCTCTGCTGCAACTAAAGATACTCATGGGACACCTGTTTGTAGTGGTGAGGCAGCATAAGCAGCCCTGAGTGAGTAGTGGTAGAAACACCAGTTTGGCAACAGGACCTATCACAGGCTGATACAATAGTTTTCTCCCAATAAGGCTTGGACACAGGTCCAGCCAGTGCCCATCCTTTGTGGAGAGACTAGTGTCAGTACAGTGGCCAGTCAAGAATCCTCTTGGGCTGCTGGAGGCCTGACCTCTGTGCTTTATGTTCTGTGTAGAAGAGGCTGGGCCCAGAGGGGTAAAGAGGCAATCCAGGAAATCACAAGGCTGAGGCTCCTCAGGACATACCCAGCTCACACAGCACGCATCTCCTGGATGCGTCAAGTGATTAGTCACCTCCTTACCTGTTCAGCTGGCTGTGGGAAGGGCTGGAAGGGCCAGTAACTGGTCTTCTTGCCTTCCCTGCCTTTAGTCAGGTAGCACCTGGCTGGGCCAGTCCAGTAGTCAGCTGTCCATTTCCTAAGCTTTCCAGAAACCAGTGCTGTGGCCTCATTTGGCAAAGCCCTCCTTCCTTACCCTTAGGAACCTACAACTCAGTTTGGCTGGGCAGAAGTGCTCAGGACCTTGTCCTCAGGACTCAAGGCTATAGCCAAGTGGATCTCTACAGTGAGGCCTTTTGTAGTGGATTACCACTGTTTTCTTACAGTGACCCATGATGAAAAATACACATTTTATATAGTAAGCCTAAAGTTGGTTTGTAATTATCGTTTAAAACAAAATTTTCATAAAATAATATTTATTTTTTACCAAGCACATTACATAATATTTTCTGTTTTAAAAAAAATGCTGGCTCTGATTCACTAAGTTGATTTCACAGCTCACTAGTAGGTTGCTTCTAATGTTTTTAAAGTACTGCTCAAATAAATTCCAGATTTTCAGAGATTCTGGCCCACTGAGAGCTTTACACCTGTGGACACTGTGACTGGGCTCCATAGGAAGCAGAGTAGACCCCAGAGGCCTGCCCGGCCGCCAGCAGGGCTGCTGTCAGGTAGCCCTGTTACACTATCTATTGTCTCCTGGGGATTAGAACTGGCTGTATCAGGTATTCATCATTCTGGAGCTGCTGGAAAAAAGCAAAGATACAGGGAAGAAGGGACGAGTTTGCAGCAGGTTTTAGCTGACGTTTGGGAACCTAGAGGCTGTATTTCTATGGTCAGGTGGGCTTGTATTCTCGAAGGAACACAACCACGCCCCTCAGTAGGCAGTGGACTAGGACCCTTTGTGGCCAAAGTCTTGGCTTCAGTAAAGATTGCATGGAACAGCAGTGTTGCAGAGAGTGCACAAGTTTTCCCTTTGTAAGACTGAGGAATTCATTAATCCTCTACTGTTTACTGTGTATGACTTGGAAAGTTACTTAACAGTGCTTCCCCCAGCCAGTTTGGGGAGTCCTGTTGCTGAATGGCTCTCAGCCTTTCATGCTGCCCCTGGTGGCAGCAGAGAAAGATGAGCTGGGGTCTCTCTTACTTTGGGTCTCAAAGTACTTGCAGGAGCAGGCCACTGGCACAAGGACCAGAATCTGCTGGGTAGGGGGCAGGAGCCAGCACCAGGGCTGCCAGCAAGAAGGGTCAGGGACCATGTAGTGCAACCACAAGATGGCTTTCCAAGGCATGCTTTGGAAACTGGACATCAAAAATGAGGATGATGTCAAATCCTTACCATACCTGATGGTTAATGTTTTGAGTTACAGCATAACCAATGGGGGCAGGATTGTGACTCCCATTTCTCTTGGTACCTTTGTGGCCAAACACTTGAAGTACATAAACCAAGAAAGCTGTATTAAACCATTAGTATAAAGTATCACAGATGTTCCCATATAGACAAAATGACTGGCTAATCAAACAAAGAAGCTGGGACGGGTTTGTGGAATTTTTCCGTATAGAGGATCTAGAAGGTGGCACCAGAAATGTGCTACTGGCTTTTGCAGGTGGAGTAGGAACTGGTTTGGCATATTTAATAAGATCACCTTGTAAGTGTAGCCGTTGACTGTTAACTCCAGTCATCAAAACAATATAGCTCAAAAAAAAAAAAAAAAAAAAAAAAAAAAAAAAAAAAAAAAAAAAAAAAAAAAAAAAAAAAAAAAAAAAAAAAAAAACAATATAGCTCTGTGAAATCAAAGTATTTATGGAGCTGGGCTTGAAGCTGTCCAAGCAGCAACTTCAAAGCGGCCAGAAAACAAAATTTTGGCTACCGGTAATGGGAAAAATAGTCCTTTTCGAGAGTCACATTCTGAAAGAAGCAAAGTGCAGTTTCAGCAACAAGCAAACTGTGGAGGAGACCATGAAAGACTTCCAGATTTAGTGAAGATGATAGGGTAAAGAGACTTGATTTCTTTGTGTAGAACTAGAAGAGTGGCTAGTAGCTAGCTAGTCATAGAAGTCATTAAATATGCCCACCAGATCATCAGTTGTCTAGTGTGAAGAGAAGCACTAACAACGCTAATGATGTACGTAAAATAGATTTAAGCTGCAAGGAATTGAACTTTGACCACAGGCCTCATTATTGTAGAACAGTGTGTGAAGGGTAGCTTTTCCTCTATAATTCACTTTGCCTAGTGTAGTCTTTGAAAAGTAGGCCAACAGTAGTTAGAAATACGTAATAGTCTCAAATTTTAAAACAAAAGCAACTTGTGTTTGCATGTAAAAAATTACGTAATTTTTATAGGAAGTATTTTGTTGGACATAAAATATGTCGCAAAAATCTATAGTAATTTTTTAACGCTTGAAATTTGTGACTTCTGTAGTTAAGACTGTTTCTTAGAGCTTTTCTGTTCAGAGCTTTGTCCTCGTCAGTTCTAGAGTGAATGTAGAACTAATTGATGCTACTTGTATGCAACCTGGTTGTACAGGAACAAATCTGCTTCATCACTATGCAAGGCTTAATTTTTTAGTCTGACTTTGGTAAATATTTCTTAAATAGGTTCTGGGGGAAGATGGGCTAATGTCTTAAAATTAATGGGCTCTGATTAAACAACTTCATTTGAGTTCTTAAATTTGACCTAATTTAATTGGTGCAATTTAAAGCTGAGTTTATGAGGTCATCTTTTTGGCTTTCACTGAAAAATTTTCAGTTCTTTCAAGTGAACATTTTGGGTGAGAGACATTTGATTCCTTGTTTACTTAATTTCTAAAATGATGGCTTGCAAAAGCAGGACAGAGTCTAACGGTGTTAATACTGGGCTTACTTGTTACACACAGGTATAAGCCTCATATGCAAATAAAAGAAATACTCAACTGTTTCTTTAAAAAAAATTGCAGCCTTGGGCCTCAGTTTCCCTATCTGTAAAAATGGAGTGATGATATCTACCTAGTAGAATGTTTGCTGAATGTGAAGTGAGGTCTTCCCTGTGAAAGTGCTGAGGCATTGGTATTATTGAAGTTTAGTATACATTAGCTTTCCTCCTTCTAATTGCACTATGGGGCTACCTGGTAGCTGTTGTATGGTGGGGCATCTTAGGCAGCCTGTCCAGCAGCAGCTGTGGAGGCAGTGTGTACTGGGTATCTAGCACTGGACTAACAGAACATAGCTCCCTGCTACTTGGAAGGCAGTGAGGGACTGGGCATAGTGAATGGCCCGGATTCACTGAGATCTTTCCTTGCTCATCACAGAGAACTTCATGTAGAAGGAGGATTTCCATGTGGTATTGAAGGGCAGATGGGGTTTGACTATGACAGTGGAAGAGCGTGGGCAAGGCATCATAGGCAGGGGAAGGGGGAAGTCAGCGACCTGTGTGGGCAGAACTATGTATCATGTTGTGGGGGTGACTAGACCTGTTGGTCAGAGGCTCATGTTCATATGGAAGGAGGGAGCCTGGAATGGCAGGTCCCTGAAAGTCAGGCTGGAATGTGGGTACTCTACGGGAACAGAGTCTGGGCCATTACCTTATGTAGCTCTTGCTAGAAGATGAGGTGATGAGAGGAGCTGAACTCAGATATCACTTGCTTTGCTGGAACAAGGAAATGGGCCACTTTTCTGTGGTGACCTACATGAACAGGCCATAGCACAAGTAGTTTTAAGTTGTTGTCCTTATGGAGTCACCATAAAATATTTGGAGACTAGGTCATTTTCCTGAAATCCTGTTAAAGAAGGTTGAATTCAGTGTCATCCCTGGCTACTGCTAGAAGCCAGTGTCCCCAGAAAGGCAGTTGTCCATAGGTTTGCAACAATCTCCCTAGTGCCGCCTGTTTTCCTGTTGTTGGGGAGAGGCTGGAAGTATTCAAGGAGAACAAAGGTCAGGGAAGGCAGAAGCTCCTGTCCTATGCCAAGGAATGAAAGAAAAGGGGCAGGTATGGACTACTCCAGGAGAAAAGAGGATTCATTCCTGAAGGCTCAGTTGCCTGTTCCTAAGGAGTTGTTTCCGTGGCTAGGCACATGCCTCGGTCAGTTGACTTAATAAGGTTACATTGTAATAACAGGATAAAAAGGCACCTGGACCAGATTTTCACCGGAGCTTCCATGATGATCAAAGGGCAGAGAGTCTGTTCAGTTTGACAGACACTATTGATTATCTCTGTGTACTGGATGCTGTGCCAGGACAGTGGAATTTAAAGGAAGTGACAGATTAGACCTGGGATGTTATGTGTGTGGAAAATAAGACAAAGCAATGAGTTAAACTCATCTATCTGTTTCTCTGGGGGCTCAGGCCTACTCTTCAGTGGGGACCTATTTTAGAGTCCCACCCTTTGCTTCACTGTGCTAGATGGAGCATTTTCAGTGATGGAGACTACATCTTCAGGACAAGGGACAAGGCCAGGTTGACAAAAGAAGGCTGACATTTTCCAAGGGATGCATAAAGTGACTTTATATTATTTGTTCAAATAGATATACAAGGGCAAACAGAAATGGTTCTTCACCATGAACGTGTGCAGTAAATGGTTTTCAGTGATTATGTGCTAGGTGCTAGTGCTTTGCAGAAAGAGTCTGTCTCCAGTGAAGTCTTGTAAGAGCTGCTGTCTCCAGGTTTTGTGGCTGCTTCCATGTTAGGATGGTGAGGTTGGATGTGAAGATAATAGGGAAGGGGTTCAACATCCAGGTGCAAGAGCAAACCTCCCTGATCATCATTTTACAGATGAAACGGAGGTTCCAAAAAGATAAGTAGTTACGCAAAGTCACCCCTGTTAATAAGCAGCTGGACTTGAAATGCAAGTCCATTTGACACCATCATCATGCTTTTAACCAGCCTGCACTACTGACTCTTACCTGTTTTTGCTTCCAGTTCTTTAAAGCCTTTTCCAAGAATGGCACAGGAACAACGTTGCCTGGTAGGTGCCTTGGCTCTGGCGGTCCTGTTGGCAATGTCAATGTCTTCCTCTCGCTGCCTCCCTCTTTTATGATGGTTTCCAGGGTGAGGGGGTTCCCAGGTGTTACATTTTCCTAAAAGTGTCTTCTGAGTCAGATGCCTTGGAAAATCGGGCTGACAAGGCCTTCAGATATGACCATATAGGTCAAATATGACCTATATGGCTGGGGATTTAGCTCAGCAGCATAAGCGCCTGCCTTGCAAGCACGCAGTCGTGAGTTTGATCCCCAGTACAAACAAAACAAAACAAAACAAAACAAAACGACAGATATGACCCATCCAAGGTCCTGGGGTGGGCAGGGATACCATGTTCCCAGGGTGGTCTTCATGTCAAAATGGGATTGGTGTTAGGGCAGACTAGAGAGTCCCTGGCAGCGCCTTTGTGAGCCATTTCTGAAGCACTGCTTCTTGCCTTCTGGGGTACGGGTCACAGTGTAAAGTCTGTCCTTCTCTCCTGACCCTCACCCCTGTGCCTGTTTTTATTCACAGTGGCTGGTTCCAATGTGCAGACGCTGCGGGAGAAACTCATTGATGCCCTGGAGTCCCACCATGACACGTGGCCCCCGGCCTGTCCACCACTGGAACCTGCCAAGTATTTTGGGCTGGAACAGGCTTAGTGCAGCATGGGCCAGGGTTCCAGATCAGGGAATGAGAGGATGGTGGGAACTTCAGGACAGGGGGACCCATGTTGATTCTTCCTGTTGCCTTTCCCTTAGGGTGGACACTACAGTGTACCAGCAACACTTAGGTTTCCTCCCCCTGGAGGACTGGCAGAGGAAGACCACAGAGCTAAGGGTGGCCCACCACTGGAGTTTTGCCTCGTTACCACTGGATGTTGTGTGACCATGAGTTATCTCTTAACAGGCTGGAGGAGATTGATGGATTCTTTGCAAGAAACAACAAAGAGTACCTTGCCCTGATCTTTGAGCAGGAAGGCTCCTACCTGGGTAGAGAGGTGAGCTGCCTCAGGTTCCCTGCAGCACTGGGATGGCCAGGGTTTTTCCTGCCAATGGTAGTGTCTTGTCTCTGTGTATTTCTTAGCTCTAGGTACTGCCTGAGCCCTGCCAGGAGAGATGTGAAGTAAGGACTGGACCTTTCCACTTAAAAACCTTTGTGTCTGGTCTTATCTTTTTTTTTTTTTTTTTTTTTACAATGGTTACCATGGTGTCTCAGCAGTGTATTACAACATTAATAAAAACAAAGCATTGGAGACATTATAAGACTTCAAAAGCAAGTAATAATCAAACCACAGTGGGTATCTTAGTGAATCTTGTCATCTTCAGTGTAGTTGCCTGTACACTTAGACTTGATGCTATCCATCATAACAGATTTAAATAAAATCAGTCAATACAAAGTAGCAATCTAACAACCAGATTCAAATAAGATCAGTCATAATAAGACAGTGTAAGTTATAAAGGGCTTCAGATTAAGTTGATAGGAAAATTAAGGATGATTACCATATGTCCTCTTATTTTTGGGATAGCTGACCATGTCCTCAAGCCTAGTGTAAGTAGACAAACTGGAACAGCACGTAATCCATCCAAGCAGAGTGGTGAGAATAATGTAAATTTTATTTATTTTTTTATTTTTATTTTTTTTCCGGCAACACAGTACTTTACATTAAGTCAACTGGACATCAACAGTAGCTAACACCATATCTCTTACTCTGCTATAGTTGAGCATAGTTTCAAATACAATAATATCAAACATAACACAATAGTATAAAGCCATGCATAGAGTGAAAGAATTACAGGGCTTTCTGAACCGAATAACAGAAAATGTTCAATGGGTACTGTAAT